>CM044433.1:14581468-14594246 GCA_024363595.1 Xenopus borealis
TCTTTGTCTCTCTCTATATATATATATATATATATATATTTATAAAAATAAATCTATGTTACATAAATATCTCCTATAAAGACTAATACAATTTTGTTTTTAAAAAACTATTGTCTCCTTATTTTATCACACAATTCTCTTCACAAAAGAGTTGTCTTCCAAACCCTAGGGTTAAAAAGAGTAACAAGCTAAATCATTTAGGGACCCATCAGGTTAGTTCCTCTACAGGTCTAGGAAGTCCTGGCTTTCACTACTTATGCCCTTAGGAATAAATGTCCTTCTATTGGCCCAAGGGTTTTATGACAAGTTCCTGTCCATATTTAATATACTGGGAATGACCACATGGTTCTTCATGTTGGGCTCCATCTCTTTTTAGGGGTGGCTGTTGCTGGAGAAGGGTTTCACTAAAGTAATAGTATTTTATCAGGGAATCAGAAATGTAGTAGGCTACAGGTAGCAAGAGAAATTCATTTAGCTGCTTTGAAAGGTAAAATAATCATGGCTTGTCTTTAATTCCTCTTATGTACCTAGATTTTACTAAGACTTCCAATACTTGAAATGTAACTGATCTTGAACCAACTTTTTTGGCAAGTCTTCCTCTTGTAACTCCTATGTATCTAGTCAGAGCATCTCTACTTTATGATCTACCTAGGCAACCTAAATGCCTGCGCGCATCTAATCAGACCCCCGCGCCGGAATACACGCTCCCGCCAATTACCTCTAAATTGGGCACCCAACTTCCTATTGTGTCTGTCCTTCCTCAGTCTGCTCCTGATTGGTTCCTGGTCCCTTAAATAACTTCCTCTTCCTCCTCACCTTGCCCAAGCTGGCTTCAGTTTCTACTGTTCCACCAAAGCCCTGGTTGTCCGTGTTCCTGATTTTGACCCTCTGCCTTTTTTCCTGGCCTCCTAACCTTCGCTGCCTGAAACTGACCTTTGCCTGAACTTGACTTCGCCTTCGTCTGATCCTTTTGGTACTTTGCTTCTCTGTCTCCCAAAACCGACCTTAACCTGAACCTGACTACATCTTTGCCTGATCCCTTGTACTATGCTTTGGTAACATGCTTGGCTCCTTTGCTGCCGCCGCCGCAGAAAGGAGAAAGTTTTTCCTGGAGACCCAAGATTTCAGCCCCATTGCGTTTATCTGGCAATCCTGAGACCTGTGGGGGGTTTCTGAATCAATGTAAGATTAATTTTGAACTCTCTCAGTTCCCAAATGAGAAATCCAAAGTGGCCTACATTATGACCTTACTCCATGGTAAGGCCCTGGCCTGGGTCTCTCCTCTTTGGAAACTGGACGATCAATTGGTTCACAACTCCGCGGCTTTTCTGTCCACCTTCTGAGATATTTTTGATGCCCCTGGCAGGAAGGAGAATGCCTCTACCCATCTCCTGAAGATCTCCCAAGGGACACTCTCCGCAGCCGAGTACGCTATAGATTTTCGTACCATTGCCGCAGAGGTATCCTGGAATAACAAGGCCCTTGTAGCAGCCTTCTGGAACTGTCTTAATCAGTCCCTTAAAGACGAGTTGGCTGCCCGAGATCTTCTTCCGCTGTTTGAAGACCTAGTCTCCCTGGTGATCCGAATTGATGTTCGCCTGAAGGAGAGGCTTTCAGACAAGTCACAAGCTCACAGACTACTTCTTGACTCCAACATCCCAGCTAATTCTCTTCCTGTGCCGGAGGAACCCATGCAGCTGGGGGCTACCAGATTTACCCCTGAGGAGAGGTATCGTTGTCGTACGGCAAGTCTGTGCCTTTATTGTGGCCTGAAGGTTCATTTCATCAAGACTTGTCCTAACAAGCCTCAACCTCGGCCGCAGGGAAACTCCAAAGCATAGGTCGGCGGGGGGAGACCGTCCTGGGTACTGCCACTTCTTCTCCACCAAGAAATTACTCTCGCCTTTTGGTTCCCTGTCGATTAAAGCACTCCTCCATAACCATTTATTTCGCTACATCGATGATGTGTTTGCAATTTGGATGGGGTCACGTTGGACCTTAGAATCCTTTGTGACTGAGATTTACAAATGTTTACCTTTCATCCACTTTACCGTAGATTGTAGTAAGGATAATATTTCTTTTTTGGATACAAGGGTCTAGAGGTGCGGTGAAGTCCTGTCGGTGGACTTATACACTAAGCCCACTGACAGGAACACTTTGTTACACTTCGACTCCTTTCACCCCATACAAAATAAAACTTCTCTCCCCAAATCCCAGTTTGAAAAGGATTGTAACGGATAAACAGGTTTTATCCCAAAGACTAGATGATATGCAGGAGAAATTCAGGGAACGGGGTTACCCCAATAACTTATTACAACGGCAACGAAAGGAGGTTGAGAGTGAGGATTTAAATAGGAATTCTTTGAGGAAGGCTAGACAATGTGGAGATCGTATTCCTTTTGTCTCTAAGTATGGCTGATATAATAAGAAAGCATTTCTGGAAAATCTTGAAAGAAGGACTACCTAATGTGGACAGTTTCCACAAACCACCGTTAATGTCCTATAAAAAAGATAAGATAATAGCTTCCACACTTGTTAAATCGGATATAGGGGGTAGGAAGGGGGTCCAAAGCGCATTACTTCTGATAAAAAACTGGATTTTCCCATGTCTTGGGTGAAATTGTTGTTCCAATTGCCAGAAGGGGGTAATAATATATCACCCCCGTAAGGGAACCCCAATAAAAATACAGGGACATTTTACGTGTGCATCGAGTTTTGTTGTATATGTAATAAAATGCCCCTGTGGCTTACTTTATGTTGGCCAAACCTCACGCTGTGTGAGAGACCGCATGAGGGAACATAAATCGGCAATTAGGACAAGGAAAATGGAGCAAGCTGTTGCATCCAATTTTATTGAAGCCAATCATGGTATACACACCAATTTAAATATCAAGTAGTGGACCACGTTCCTAACCCTAGACGTGGGGGAGATAGAGTGCAGTTACTTCTTAGAAAAGAAGCCATATGGATTAAGAAACTTGAGACATTGGCCCCACAGGGGTTAAACAGGGAATACGATCACCGAGCTATTTTTAGCTAATTTTGTTCTTAATTTATGAACTTTCAGAAATTGTTGAACAAAACGAAAGGGATTATCCTTTGTAAAGCCTATAGTTTCTCTACCCATATTACTGATATTGTAACAAATTGTATGAATAATATTGCAACAATTGTATAGATACATTGTATCGAGATGTAACCACTAGATGGTGAGGTATTGTCGGTATAAAGCCAGGAATGATCAGTGTGTAGTAAGCTTGACAAAAGGCCATGAAGATGCCTGAAACGTTGCTGACCGGGTACTGCCATGAAGTTTGAATAAAGGCATATTTTAACTTACTGGTGCTGTACGTAAATTTTTCGCTTGACTCCTCTATAACCATTTCTTGCCATGCTTTCACCGACTCCGGTGCTGCTGGGAACTTAATCGACCTCTCTTTTGCCCGAGCTTCTTCCCTGCAACTTGTTTCTCTTCAAGTACCACTGGCCGCTCAAGCGATTGATGGTTATCCTGTCTCTCCTGATTACCCACTCCACTTCTCCTCTGCACTTTCAAGTTGGTGTTATCCATAAAGAGGAGATCTCGTTTTTTGTCATCTCCTGCCCTTCCACACTGGTCATCTTAGGGTTGCCCTGGCTACAACAGCATAACCCCGCTATTGATTGGTCTGCTGGAGAACTGTCTGCGTGGAGTTCCTGCTGTTCTTCCAATTGTCTGCTCGCCTCCTCTTCTTCTCCAGTCTCCGTTTGCTCCATCTCCGCCCTCGATTCTCTTCCTTCCTGTTACAGAGACTTTTCTGATGTTTTTGAGTGCCGAAGTCCTACCCCCCCCATAGACCCTATGACTGTCCCATTGACTTGATCCCTGGAATCGTCCCTCCTAGGGGAAGAACTTATACTTTATCCGTACCTGAAACCCAGGCTATGAAGAACTACATCCAGGACAATTTGTCTAGGGGCTTTTTCAGGAAGTCTAGTTCACCTGCTGGTGCCCGATTTTTCTTTGTACTGAAGAAGGATGGGGGTCTTTGACCATGTATTGATTATTGTGGTCTCAACAGGATAACTATCAAGAACAGGTATCCTCTCCCTCTCATTCCTGAACTTTTTGACAAGCTTAAGGGTGCCAGAATTATTTCTAAATTAGACCTCAGGGGAGCCTACAATCTTATCCGCATAAGGCAAGGAGATGAGTGGAAGATGGCCTTTATGAGTACCTGGTCATGCCTTTCGGCCTGTCTTTCAAGACTTCATGAATGACATTTTCCGTGACCTCCTTTATTCCTTTGTTGTCATTTACCTGGATGACATTTTGATTTTCTCCCCTTCTCTTCATGTTTCTCATCTTCGACAGGTCCTTCAGCGCCTCAGGGAGAATAATTTGTTTGCCAAGATTGACAAATGCAAATTTCAACAGCCTAAGATTTCCTTTCTTGGTTACATAATTTCTGCCTCTGGTTTTGAGATAGATCCAGCTAAGGTCTCTGTGGTCCGGAATTGGGTTCCTCCTTATAATCTGAAAGCGGTCCAATGCTTCCTGGGGTTCGCCAACTTCTATAGGAAGTTCATTAGAGATTTTTCCGGCATCGTCCTTCCTATCACTGCCCTTACTAGGAAGGGTACTAGATTTGTCTGGACTCCTGAGGCACAGAGAGATTTTAATGACCTGAAACAAGCCTTTTCTTCTGCTCCTGTTTTGATTCATCTGGATGTTTCTCGTCCTTTCGTCTTGGAGGTGGATGCTTCTGATTCCGGAGTTGGGCCATTCTCTCACAAGGCTCGACTTTCACGGGCTGTTACATCCCTGTGCCTTCTTTTCACGGAAATTTTGATTGAGGAACTATGATATGGGCAACAGAGAACTTTTAGCAGTTACATTGGCCTTGGAGGAGTGGCGTCATCTGCTGGAAGGTTCGGCTGAACCTGTCACCATTCTGACAGATCATAAAATTTCTCTTCTGCCAAGAGACTCAATCCTCACCAAGCACGATGGGCCCTCTTTTTCTCCAGATTTAATTTCATCATTTCTTTTCACCCTGGTTCTAAAAATTCCAAAGCTGATGCCTTGTCCAGATCATTTTCTTTAGATAAAGACCCTATTCTCCCTCCAACTCCAATTGCACCTCCTGAATTCATTGTTGCTCCTGTTTCTGTCTCTCCACCATAGTGTCCTCCTGGGAAGACATTCGTGCCTGCCTCCTCTGTCTCTAAAGTTTTGTTCTGGGCTCATTCCTCCAAGCTGGCTGAACATCCAAGTGTTCGTAGAACGACAGACTTGATCTCCAGGTACTTTTGGTGGCCTTCGTTAAAGCCTTCGTTTGTCTTTTTATCTCCTCTAGTGTCACCTGTGCTCAGCAGAAGATCCCTGGATCTCTTCCATGTGGCCTTCTCCAACCTTTGCTCATTCCAACTTTACCCTGGGCTGACATTTTGATGGATTTTGTGGTGGACCTGCCTAAATCCTCGGGGATGACTACCATCTGGGTTGTGGTCGACAGGTTTTCGATGGCTAATTTTGTTACTCTGAAGAAGCTACCTACTGCTTCTGCTCTCTCACAACTCTTCATTAAGGAGGTTTTCCATCTCCATAGCATTCCTTCTTTCATTGTGTCGGACTGGGGTGTTCAATTTGTTTCTAAGTTCTGGAGGGCTTTTTGCAAACTGTTGAATGTTCAGTTGAATTTTTCTTTGGCCTACCACCCCCAGAGTAACGGACAGACCGAGAGAACGAACCAGACTTTGGAACAGTTTCTCCACTGCTTTATTTCTCAGAATCAGGACAATTGGTCTGACTTGCTTCCATGGGTGGAATTTGTACATAATAATCTCAAACATGACTCTCTGAATTGTTCTCCCTTTTGCTGTGTTTATGGTCTCTCTCCCTCAGCGCTTCCTCCAGCCGTGGTCAAGGTTGATGTTCCTGCTTCAGATTCCTTGTTTTGGGACTTCCAGAGCATTTGGTCGAAGGCTCGTCTTGCTCTTTCCAAGGCCTCCTCTCGTCAAAAAGTAACTGCTGACAAGCACTGATGCTCCACTCCCCAGTACAAGGTAGGAGATTCCGTCTGGCTCTCAACCAGAAACATCAGAATTAAGCAACCTTCTCATAAATTGGTTCTCCGTTTAATTGGTCCTTTCAAAGTCAAGAGCATTGTTAATCCTGTGACTGTGAAATTGGATCTTCCTCCCAGCATGAAGATCACGGATAGTGATGGGCGAATCTCACCCATTTTGCTTCGCCAAAAAAATCGCGAATTTCCAGCGAAATTCGCGAATTGGCGGAAAAATTCGCGACACGACTCTGTTTTTGACGTGCGTCGCGTCAATCGCAGCGCGTCACGTCGTTTCCATCGCGTTGCATCATTTTCGTCGTGCGTCGTGTCATTTTCGGCTCGCGTCATTTTCGACGCATTCGCGTCAAAAACTACACGCGACTCGGTTTTTGTTGGCGAATTTTTGCTGGCGAATTTTTGCTGGTGTTTTGCGAATTTATTCGGCAGCAGCGAATCGCGGGAATTCGCCGTGAATTTGCCCCTGGCGGATAAATTCGCCCATCACTAATCACGGATTCTTTTCATGTCTCTCTTCTTAAACCTTTCATTGAAAACACCTTTTCCGCCACTGAAGTTCCTCCTCCTCCCGTCCTTTTGGATGGTCATCAAGAATTCGAGGTACAGGACATCATTGACACTCGCAAGTTCAGGGGAAGAATCCAGTATCTTGTCCATAGGAGATGTTTCGGTCCTGAGAAGAGATCTTGGGTGAATGCTGCTGATACCCATGCCCCGCAACTGCTTAGGACATTTCACAGGAAGTTTCCTGATAAGCCCTGGGAGCCCCTGAAGGGGGGGTACTGTAACACCCACCACCGGTTTTCAGCGCTGGCGCATAAGCGCAGATGCGCGTCAACCTAGACGCCGGCATCTTAACGCCTGCGCATATCTAATCGGACCCCCGCATCGGAATACATTCTCCTTAGGCCCAATTACCTCTAAATTGGGTGCCCAACTTCCTATTGGTCCCTGTTGAGTCTGTCCTTCCTCAGCCTGCTCCTGATTGGTTCCTGGTCCCTTAAGTACCTTCCTCCTCACTTTGCCCAAGCTGGCTTCAGTTTCTACTGTTCCGCCAAAGCCCTGGTTTTCCTGATTTTGAACCTCTGCCTGTTTTCCTGACCTGATTCTGACTATATCTTAGCCAGATCCCTTGTACTACGCCTTGGTAACACCCTTTGCTGCCTCCCCCGCAGAAAGCCCGGGGCCTCAAAAGGGCGTCGGTGAAGACCAGAGCAGTATAGGAGTTCCTGTTGCCACCTGTCCTCTGTGGACCAGCCATCTCCGACGAGATCAATTAGGAAAATATTAAAAAATAACTCAAACTGAATTTGCCATCCTCACATTCTGTATTGGTTACTGATTATTATGTATGCAATTCTGTATGTTCTTTGATAAACCCATTTATTGTACAGAGCTGCAGAATATGTTGGTGCTCTAAAAATATTATTAATTATTATTATTATTATTATTATTATTAATAATAATAATAATAATAATAATAATAATAACTTGATTTATTTTAGAAACAGTTTGCTGCATTACCACATACTGAAACAGCTGTGTTATTTTTCATTATTGATAGCTTTTCCAATTTTGGTTGCAGGGTTGCAACCTGTTAATAGGTTTACCATTTATTCCGCAATGTTGTTTTGCAGGTTAATGTGGGACACTGATCCAAAACACTTGAAGCCTGAAATATTTTTTTTTACAGTCACATAGTTTCTCTTCTTCCTTGAGTAGTTCAATGACATATAGTTTTTACATTGACATTAGTTTTAATATAACAACTAGAGTAAATTCCTAATTGCTAAATGCCCAACCCCACCTCACCAAAAAAGGAGTTTGGAGTTAAACAATAAATAATAATAATAATAATAACAAAATAGACCTTAAGAATTGTTTCATTCTTGCCAAATTTAGTTCACAACTAACAAGTCAAAGAAAAGTTTAGTAGAATTTATGCCTGTGGCCCCAAATAATGATGAGACCCCTTACCAACAAAATTTGATTTTTTTTTTTAAATAGACAATGAGTGGAGATTTTTTGTTAACCTTTTTTGTTAATGAACATATTCCTTTATGTGTGTGTGTCACTTGATGCAAGAAAGTAATACAGATGAATATCAGAGATATTCAATGTACTCTACTCTACTCGCAGTAGCCCCAATTTTAGTACATTTATCTAACTGAGAATGTATTGTAAGAGGACTAGAAGGCCAGTTATATCATTTAAAATATGTTGATTCAGTACCTAGAAATAATACATACATATCTTGGCAAGTAATGTCCTATTTTATATCAGAAGGTGTTCACTCTATAGTCCTGTAAAGTACCATGAATGACATTTGTTTATCCTCCATTTTAATAACAAAAAAGGTTTAATTCAACAAAGCTTCTGTGTTAACATTTTGCCCTATTTAACTTTAATAGCTATGTTACTATAGTAGTGTTTTAAAAGCAAGCACAGCAGAAAAACCATCTTGATTAGGGAGAAACAGTTAAAAGGGACATAAGAGCACTTCACAATGCAAGATACATAACTCATCAGTAGAAAATGCTGGAAATAGACTCTGTAGAGGTAGGACCTTAAAATCATAAATCAACATGGTTAGGGTAAGCAAAAGAAGCCAAAAGTGAAAGGGAAGTTATTCACATGCCTCATGTTACAAAGCAAACTCAGTTTGTAGCAATGCAGGGTGACAGAACATTATATTTAAATGCAGATTTATCAAGGGTCAAATTAAAAATTTGAATAGTTGAATTTCAAGTTTATTTTAGTGTAATTTGACTAGATTTTATACATCTGCCCCTTAATGTTTGGTGTTACTGGTCATTTAAATATTTTACTGATTATCAATCATTTTGATTAATTACAAGCAATAACCTATTTAATTGTGGCAAATGTTTTTTCATTGCTAAAAACTAGGTTTACTTTTAAATCAGTGTTGTAGTTTGTGTTGATTATATTATATTAATTTCCATATATTACAGAGGTTTTGCTTTCAATATGTTATTGACTAATGCCCATGAATTTCCTATTCTGTTCATACTTTCAGCTACCAAATCTTTATAATATATGTCTGCTTGCAAATAGTGCGTTTCTTCCCCCTGATTATTTCTTAATTAATAACCTGCTGATATTCCCAGCTACTACTTGCCCTTCTATGAATATTAAATTAAAGATCTAAATTCACCACTGGAGATCTATTAAGCTGACTGTCTCTGAAATAATTAATCAGCTGCTGAAATACGTCCACAGATTTGAGATGCTGCTTCTTTGGTTCAGGTTGGATGAAGCTGCTGACAGCAGATTTAGGCAGATTTTTTTGTGCTGTTGGATGGATTATAAATTTTAGACAATTACAATCAATCATATTTTTCACACTATGAAGGTGAAGGATATACAGAGGTCCTGACTTTGAACATTAAACTTCCAAGGACTGAAAGTACTGAGTGAAATAAAGATCAAAGTAATATGCGCTTAGGCAGTATTTATTTTTTAAATTCCTATTCAATTGGATTAAAACTTGTGACAAACACAAATTTAGATCCATGCTGGATATAAATTATATTCTAAGCAATTGATGCAGATGTGAATGATTATATCACTTCTAGATTCTTAGTAATATACTGTACATTGCTGTTCTAAACCTTGTTGCATTGTATAAATCATCATTTTCTTTAGGATAATATATAAATACAAAGTAGTACAAAGTAGTACTGATATGACTAATTATTATTTAAAAAGCAACACACCCCTTGATCAACATCAGTGCCATGAATAGGGCTTATACTTAACATACTTTTGTGTATTATTTAAATTTCTATAGATCTATAATTTTTTTTGTTGAGATAAATATAGCAAATGGGGAGAATGAATCTACTCTATGTTTGGTTCTTGAGATGTAGATGACATTACCAGTATACAACCCTCCATTCTCCGTTTGTTGAGAGTGATTTGGCCTAGAGATACAGATAGAGTCACTTGGATTTGTAAGTTAAATGCGTCGTGACTCAGCATTAATTGAAGAAACTGTGTTATCTAAAGTTATCTTAACTCATTTAATGCATTTAACCTTTTCATTAGCATACCAAAGCTCCATTGTTTTCAATGGTGAACTCTTTAATTGGATGGGATGCTGTGACACAATATTCTGTGATAAGTGGGATAAATGAGATAAATGAGTTAAGTCGCGACGCATTAAACTCACCATCCAAAGTGACTGCATCGTAAACAGAAATCATTATGCAGGAGGATAATCTGTGCACCAATAATCTAGTTATCAAGGACCAAACATGGAGTAGGTTGTTTTGCCTGTTTGCTCAAGAAATCACAAAAAACATGTGTTTTGTGATAAAAACAATATGCAAACGTATGTTCAAAACCAACCCAATATATAGAGTTCATGTTGAACAGTGGTGAATTCTGCACCTCTCATTTTGTTTGTATAGAGTGAGATAAAGTCACATTTTATACATTCAGGGGCAGATTTACTAAGGGTCGAAGTGAAAATTCGAATTAAAGAAATTTAAATTTCAAAGTAATTTTTGGCTACTTTGACTATCGAATAGGCCAAAATTCGATTAAAATTAAAAAATTTTGATTCAAATTTTAAAATTCAACCATCTGAAAATTGAAGTACTGTCTCTATAAAAAATTCTAATTCGAAACTTCGCCACCTTAAATCTGCCGAATTGCTATTTTAGCCTATGGGGACAGTTGGTTTTTATTTCTAATTTTTTTCAATTCAAAATTCAACCCTTAGTAAATCTTCCTCTTAATTTTAATATTTTAACACTGAAAATATTACTGATAAAGCACTTTTAAGCCTCAGGTATTTTCTTTCCCCCCAAGATGTTCTTTGTTTCGGTTGACTAACAATGAGCACAGATGTGTGAGTCAGGTTAAACTCAAGTCAAACCAAACCTGAACCCTCTCCAAACCCGTGCCTGACTTCTGGGTTCCTTTTATAGACCCACACCGCCCGTCCCAACCATGATGGGGTGGGGTGGGGTGGGGTGAGCGGGCTATAAAAGCAGAAGACAGAAGTATGAAGCTGGCAGTGTAAGGTCGCAGGTGGGAAGAACAAGAAGAAGAGCTCAACCTGGGAACACCTCCACCCGCAAATGAGGGTATGAGGTTGGCCGGAACCCATGCTACCCAAGTTTTTCGAGCTTGCAACCCACGTTTTTCAAGCGAGCCTGCACATCATTATTGAGCACATTTGAAAAATAGAAAAAAGATGCATATAAGGTTTAAAATGTGGAGAATGTGAAATTAGTTAAGAACAGAGAAAATGAGATATGCACTCACTACAAAACATGTGACACGATAAGATGCAAGTGCTTTCAATTCCTGGTCATAAGCAAAGAGTAACAAAATCTTCATTGATTAACAGTTCCTTTGAGCTTGTCTAATTCTGTATGCATAATCATTAAACACTTATTTTCACATCCATATTAATGCCAAATATACAAATTACCCCATCATTAGAGAAGTATTGTGCATCAAATACTTTTTCTTGAAAAACACATGAATGCTTGCTTTGGAAAAGTTAAGGATGGAATATTATCTGGCTTAGTTTCTTAAAGTCTCTAAATGGACAGGGATGGGATGGTTATGGGGATCCCACTAAATAATAAGCAAGGAGGTTGCTAGCTAAGGGGCATTTAAATTTTCTGCGGACTAGCCAATTGTAATATCAATTGATAAGGTTGTTAGGAAAATTAAAGGTGTATTTATTTACTTCCATACCTCCACCAATAAGTAACATGTTGGAGGGGACAGTGTACTCTATAATTAAGTGTTGCAACCCAGAAGTTATTGCTGGTTGTTACTCATGGTTTACTATTCCCCCTACATTTGTTTTGTCCCTGTCCTTTTTGTTTTCTGGTCACCTCCAGCATAGAACTTATTGTACTTGTGTATTTACTCTATATATTACATTTGTTTTGATATTCAAAATTTACTTGTAAAGGAGATATATAGCATAACTAATACCCCATCCTAATCTTTTAGGCAATAATGCATAATATATGGTGCTGGTTTTACTTTGGGCTAAAAAGTTATGTTATCTTCAAAAATTGGAGCTCCCTATAGATCTGGTATGGTCCCTGTCCATGTTTCAAAAGAAGGGTGGGCATGTTCTAATGTGCCCTGTGGGAAGCACAGTAGCAAAGGGATATGCCCTGGACTGCTAGGGAAAGGAGGCAGTGAAACAGATAGGTGGGATTAGTAGTGCATTTGCAGCAATTTTCAATAAAGTAACCAGAAACACCACTTTTTAAAATAATTCCTTCTATAGGAATTTAGAATAATATAATGCACTGGCACATTCTTGTTTTTTTAAACAATATGTCTCCTTTAAGTGTTTTTCAGTTTTAGTTTCAAAAAAGAAATCCTGTATGTATATATTTATACATTAACATTTATATAATTCTACTTGTATATGCGGATGCACACACCATTAATATAACACACAGAAAACAATAAAATAATATCAGAAAGCTACACAGAAGTCAGATAAAACATCTGAATAGCTATTTTAAGGTATAAACAGTGAAACTTGTGTATTATAATAAACAAAGTACCCCCAGTTGCAAAATACGTGGATATTAGAAGCTACCTCAGAGCTACCTCAGAGTACCATGATCTGTATAAAAACACTCGGCCTTCGGCCTCAGTAACTTATAATATCCTTATATTTTACAAGAGGGGGTACTTTATTC
>CM044433.1:14595123-14680365 GCA_024363595.1 Xenopus borealis
TTTGAAGTGTGTGCAGCAGTGCTTCGAACTTTTTATATATATATATATATATATATATAAACACTATATAATATCAAAACAGGGGGGTTGTGGGAGCACTCTAAAGGCTTTAAAGTATAATTTAATATATATATATATAATTGAGCTCATTTATTGAATCATGTAAATAGTGTATATCTGCCATTTGCAGTAGCTGTCGATTATATAATTAACCAGAAAATTTAACAACCATGATTCAATAACTAAACAAATAGTACAAAAAATATATTGTTACATACAGTTGTACTAAATAACATGGGGCACATTTATTATGTGGTGTAAAAAATGTTGGAATAATTCGCTACACATCACTAGGCATAAAAAACAAAAGTCTGAATCAGTTTAAAATTATGGTGGCAAAACTGGTTTTGCATGGCACACACCTTGATAAATTTGACATTTATTTTACACCATTTTTTTCAGAGAATTTCATTTTACACAGCATAATAAATAGGTCCCTAAATGACACAAGGAGTCTATACGGCTGAAGGAGATATCCCAAAAGTCAGATGGGAAAACAAACTTCTGAAATGTCATTAATCACGAAAATCATGTTTCTTTGCCATCGGGGTATACATATCATGTGTAATAGAATTCATTGCTCCTGGGCCACCCAATGGATGATGTTAGTAAACTGATGGTCAAATAATTCCTTTAGCATTCTCCACAAAATAATAGAACATATACTTCACTGTATGCAAAAGTTTCTGCAAAGGCATATCCTTTTGGCAGATATTTTATTCCATATGTAAATGATCACATAATATACATTTTAGAATGCGTACATATATGACCATTTATGATAGATACCATTGACTATAGTGTTTATTTTATTTTATTTTACTGAGCAAATATGAGGCACTGAAAGTCAGATAAATTTATTTTATTTGGCAGTCAGGCCCTTGATGCCAGTGCATTTATAATTTACCAGTATGCAAACAGTTAAACTGAAATATAATGAATGCATCTGCCATGGAAATGAAATAAATTCAGCACACGCATGAAGTGTGTTCTTTATTAAGTTTAGCTATTCCAGCTTGAGGTATTTCTGTTTTACCACATGGAATTGAACAGAAATATTTAGAATAATGTGATACTCTGCTTAAAAATCAGCAAAATAGTCCAATGAATTTAACAACCTGCTGTTAACTTTAATCTATAAAATAGTAAATTATAGTGCAGTGCATAGTGTTCATAGTGCTCCAAAGAAGCTTTCTTTTATATATGATAATTACTTTTATTAATAAAGTTTCATTGGTAGACTAAAGCATGGGGGTGTTAATCACACATATTTACCAGCAAATTCCAGCTTTTTGTACAGTCATTAAACACTAAGGGGCTGATTTACGAAGGCTCGAATTTTCGAAGTGGAAAATGCTTCGAAATTTGACAATTGAAGTGAAATGGTATTTTTTTTTAATTTGGCTATCCTGCAGTCAAATGAAAAATCTTGGATCAAACAATTTAATCGTTCAAAACGATTTTTGCATTCAATCGAACGATTTTACTTTGACAAAAAACTTAGAAAAATGCTCTAGAGGGTCCCCATAGGCTAACATAGTACTTTGGCAGGTTTAATTCGGCGAAGTATTGAAGTCGAAGAGACAGTACTTCAATTATCGAATGGTTGAATTTCAAAACGATTTTTACTTTGAATCAAAGTCGAATTTATAGTAACCTATTGGTCGAAGTATTCCCTCGATTTTACTTTGAGCCTTAGTAAATCACCCCTTTAGGGGTTATCAGTGGGTTATTGTTAAGCATTTCTTATATGCGATTCATAATGTACCCTTGTGTCCATGCTGGGCAAGTTTACATAAATTAAAGACAAAAAAAAGTTTGGCATTGAGAAGTCCTATGTACAGAACAAGAATGTAACAATCAATATGATATACAAATCACACTTGTCAATATATGACAATATGGCCTGTTTGAAAGTATCAACACATATTAGATTAGTGCTGGCCAGGTAATGTGTTGGAATAGTTGCAAGTGCAATGTGAAAAAAAAACAATTATTTGTGCCTTTAATTCATATCATATACCTCTGACTTGCTATTTAAATGCCAGAGGTGAAAGAGGAGGTAGTAGTAGGCATTAGCACATATGAGTGCTGGGTAGCCTATCTGGCATACCAGATACATTTGACTTGCTATTTAAGTACCACAGATGGAGGAGGTAGAGGAGGAGAAGGAGGTAGTAGTAGGCATTGGCACATATTATGAGTGCTGGGTAGCCAAAATAGGCTATAGTTAGCCAACAATACTTTAAAGTGCAGAGTAACAACCAACACTTTGTGCCTCTGAGGCATACCAGATACATCTGACTTGCTATTTAAGAACAACAGGTGGAGGAGGTAAAGGAGGAGAAGGAGGTAGTAGTAGGCATTGGAACATATTATGCGTGCTGGGTAGCCAAAGTAGGCTATAGGTAGCCAACAATACTTTATAGTGCAAAGTAACAACCAATACTTTGTGCCTTTAAGGCATGCCATACACCTGGGACTTGCTATTTAAGTACCACAGGTGGAGGAGTTGAAAGAGGTAGTAGAAGTAGGCATTAGCACATATTATGAGTGCTTCATAGCCAAAGTAACCATAGGTAGCTGACAATACAACTTAATAGTGCAAAGCACAAGATACACCTTTTTCAAGAGAAAGTGTTGACAGTTGCATGAACATAGGCCATTGTTACATGAATGCACATAACATGTAAAACATATACAGAGCTTGATTAGCATATGTAAACCTTTGGAGCAACACTGCATAAGTAAAAATTACACAATAAAAAGTGTTATGTGCTTGCATTAATTGGAATTCATTGACCCCTACATGTAACATTTTTTGGCCAAGTGAATTATTGGGCAACACTGCAACATCATCATAGAAATGTGAGAGCAATTGCACTTTTAGATGTTTGTAAGTGCTTTGCCAGATCTTATTGGAAAGGGCGCCAATGGATGTCAGATTTGGCATATCTTGGTGCTGATAACACCATATGTATATACATATGTTAGAGCAAATGCACTTGGATGTTATGAAGTGCTTTTCCAGGTGTGCCAATAGATGTTAAAATGGCACCCCTCAGTGATGAGAATGGAGCACAGTGTAAACAATGGGATGTGTTGTTTGGGAGTCAGTCCCATTACTGGGTAACAGATAAAGTGATACATGAAGTGTCATATGGGCAAAGTTTTTTACCAGGAGAAAATAGGCAAAGAGGTCAGGGTCAGTTGGTAAATGACACATACTGGAACTCAGGACATTTGTCCCCTTGGACAGGACCTTGTCCCCTTCCATGCCACCTGTCCCTCCGATGTTGAAGAGCTTCAGGGGAGTGGAGGAGGAGCAGCAGGTGGATCAGGGACTTCACCCTCAGCAGAGCCCCCTGGCCAGTGAGGCTGGGCTGCCATGGCTGACACCAGGTCCTGGAATCCATGATGGATGGTCATCCAGGTCTCCCGAATCTCACCATGGATTTGGGCCATCCACAGCCTCATCCAGAGTTCCTGGCGGTGCTACTGATGGAGCGTAGGCTGCATGGCAGCCACCATCGTATCGTCGAGTCCCAGCGGTGCCACAGGTTGATCTCCCAGTCGCTGTCCTTTCTCCTGTCATGGTCCCCGAATTGCTGCAGCTGAAAAAGCAGATGCAGGAGTAGCGGTGGCAGCACGACCGACAAGAAAAATCAAACATAAACATAGATACATACTGTATATTGGACATGTGCATAACCCATAACGAACCAAAGTTTGTGAAGGAATCTGCCAAAGCTAGCATACCAAGTTACAGTGGGGGTGGGTGTTTCCATGTTTGGGGGGTGGCATAAACATGACAACATCAGAGTGGAATTTTCACACCAGTCTGCAGTTTTAAAAAAAAATATTTTTAGATCAAAAACAACTGTTTTAAAGGACATGTAACACTCCCCACAAAAATGTAATCAGTGAACAGCCTCTAAAATCTAAAACTTTAGATACCTTCCACTCTGTTAAAAGGTTAACAGTAAAGGTTGCAGCATCTCCTTAATCACTTCTCCTCATCTAACCCCCTCTGCCCCTCCCCCTCAGGAATTGACTTTGGCTGTTGGCTCATGAGCATGCTCAGTTCTTCCAAGCTCGGATGACTAAACACACCCTTCAATCTAACAGCCATGAAGAGATAGCAATACTGGTTCCCATAAAAACTGTACTCTAGCTGTCTGATCCTATTTTGTTCTCCTAACCACCTTTCCTGAGATAAGCTTAACCATTACATAGCATGTTTGGTGACATACACAGACAAATAAAGGAAGGGGTTATTAGTTATAAACATTAATCTTACGTCTGGGGGGCACCACGGGAATCACGACTGGTGACTGGGTGTGGCGTTCAGCTTGGTGTTCTGTAATGTGAAATAGGACATTACTAATGCTCTAAACAAGTCTAGGGAGCAACTACATTGGTCACAAAACCTTGAACATGTCTGTATCTTGAGCTTCTGGGGCTCTATCTGACTCTTCAGCTTTGCTTGTGGCGGGACTGCAATAGTGAATAAAGAAAACAAAAAGGTATTAAAAGACAAAATCATATAGAATTGCAAGTGTACTTGGCTAGTAGTAGCCTGGTGTAGAAACCTCTCACACACTACAAATATATATTTTTTATCATTCCAAATACTAACTCCAGTGGAATGGCACTGCAAGGGTGATCAAATGGTTAAACTTCAATATATAATGGCACAGCAAGGGAGATGAAATGGTTAAACTTCAATCTATAATGGCACAGTGGGAGATAAAATGGTTAAACTTCAATCTATAATGGCACAGCAAGGGAGATGAAATGGTTAAACTTCAGTCTATAATGGCACAGCAATTGAGATGAAGTGGTTAAACTTGAGAACAAGAAACTCCTCTAATACAAAACAGGAGCAATATTTTACCATAGAAGTGAAATGCTAAATGGGAAATTAGACATTTATCCAAATGATGTGAATGTGTATGTATGTATGTATATTTTTATTTGTATAATGATAAATTAGTAGTAACAAACAAGGGATCACTGCATTAATAACTAACAATAAGTGCATTATTATAAATACAGTTAGCATAAATATAATTACACAGTGTTGAGGAGACAAGATGATAGAGGACCCTACCCCTTGGGGCTTACAGTCTAAATGGGAGGGTAACTTATGGACACAATTTGGAGGGGTAATAAAGTGCTTTTTACAGTGGGTGAAACTGTCATATAAGTGCCAGTTCCCAGTTCAGGTGATATCCAGGTGCTCCCAGAGGTAGTCTCTGAGTTTTGTTTTAAAGGGGTTGTTCACCTTTGAGGTAACTTTTAGTATAATGTAGAGAGTGATATTCTGAGACAATTTGCAATTGGATTTCAATTTTTTTTTTCAAGTTTTATTGTTTGTGGTTTTATAGTTATTTAGCTTTTTATTCAGCAGCTCTCTAGTTTGCAGTGTCAGCAATTTTGTTGCTAGAGTACAAATTACCCTAGCAATTGATTTGAATAAGAGACCGGAATATGAATAGGAGAGGGACTGAATAGAATGATAAGTAATAAAAAGTGGCAATAAGAATACATGTGTAGCCTTACAGAGCATTTGTTTTTAAATGGTGTTAGTGACCCCCATTTGAAAGCTGCAAAGAAACAGAAGAAAATTTCAAATCATTAAAAAACTATGAAAAATAAATACCAATTGAAAAGTTTCTTAGAATTGGCCCTTCTGCACTATACTAAAAGTTAACTTGAAGGTGAACCACCCCTTTAAAAACATTGAGGGAGCATTCTCTCCGGAGAGATGCAGGAATGGCATTCCAAATATAAGAAGCCGAAAGAGAGAAGGGTTTGACACAGGAAACAGCAGTAGAAGTGGGGGGTAAAACCAATCGGTTAGTCTGAGAGGAGCGGAGGTTTCGGCCAGGAACATATAGAGAAACAAGAGATGAGATGTAGTTAGGTGTAAAGGAATGAAGGGCTGTGAAGGCTATGAGGAGAAATTTATGTTATTCTTTGTTTTATAGGAAGCCATGATAATGACTTCAATAGGGGAGGGGCCAGTACCCTTTTGGATGAGAGGAGGATAATTCTGGCAGCAGAATTTAATACAGACTGTAGTGGGGAGAAATGGGAGTTAGACAGGCCCGTTAGTAGAAGGTTACAGATATCTAGTCGGGATAGGATGAGAGCATGCATGAGTGTCTTGGCTGTAGAAGGTGAAAGGTCAAATATCACCCCTAGACAGCGTGCTGAGTTGACCGGGTCAATGAGTGTGTGTAAATGTGTAAAAAAGTAGTCAAATTTGTTTCTATAAAAGTCTACTTACTTCTCCAATCTGTGTCATGGCCTTCACAGACCTCTTTGCCCATAGTGCCCAGAAGCCGGCGCACATAGCGCCTCACCCGAGTGGAGGGACACACCCTCCGCCAGTCTTCTGGGCTTTAGCTCTCCTGGTAACCAGCTTTCCCCTTAGCCAACACTTCAGGTAACTGAAGCACTTGTACACATTGTATTACTTGCTAAATTTAAAATGTTCCAAAATGGTGTGTTTCAGAGGAAGAGTGCAGAGGGTAAGAAGCAGGAAGCGTGCTTGGGTTAAGGAAGGCCCACGGCTACCTGTAGAACAGGAACTAGCTAAATATGTACCCCCAGTAATATGGGTTTTTGAAGAGGATGTAGTGGATTGGTTTACTACTGTAGTTCGAGCCTTAAAAACTGGCCATGGAGTAAAGGGGAGAAAAAGGCTGCAGCAACCATTGGATGGTATTAACTAAAGGCTCTTGCTACTGAAACGGGTAGATGGGAGAAAACAGAAGTTGACTTTCAGCTACATAAGAACCAGTCTTTGGTAGCAACTGAAGGCATATTGAATACTGCAGATGGGACAGGAGAGAAATGTAAAGCCTTTAAGACTAAGTTTGGTGATGTAGCAAGAAGGAAAGCAGATACAGTAGTGAGGAAAAGAATGTTGTAAAATTGATAATATTGAGCATGTAATCATAATACCTGGCAGGCCCATTATTACCAAGCAAAAGGCAGTGTAATAGAGAGGGGGTGGCTGATGGTAATATGTATTATAATTACTCTAAAGATATAGAGATGGAGGAGTTAATATACACAGACTGAGCTGACTCATTTAGCCAAACAGTACAGAAAAAAGTCTGGCGAGTCTCTTTTAACATGGGTTTTAAGACTGTGGGATGAGGGGGCAGATAGTGTACTTTTGTCCAGTAAGGAAGCAGTAGCAATGGGTGTTTTAACCAATAACCCACAGCTCAGACAGGCCATGAGAAAGGCTAGAGAATTTAACTATAATTTCTCCCTGTTAGATATTGTTAGGGATGGAATAGTTTGTGTAAATGCCACTGGTGATCTTAAAAACACATCTTGGAAAAATATGAGTGAAGGTATTTCCAGATTGAGAGAAATGGGCTGTCACAGGGCTCATTCTGCCACATAATTGATTGGGGCCCTATACGGAACCATTTACTGCTGGCATACACTCTAAATTGATTAAAACAGAACCATATAATCTTAGGTCTTCTTTGTTGTCATTGTTGGGTGGTTTGGGATTAGAAAGCCAGATCCATCAAGCCACTGCTCTCTTAGGGAAACTAGATGAGGGCCAGTGTAAACCTGGTAGAACTGTAGAGAGTTCTGCACTAAGGATAGTGAACCCCCACAGCTCAATTACATAAAATATGGAAACGGGTGGTGGGCAACAAAGCAAAGATTATGGTTGCCACCAGTAATAGTAAGGGGGAATGCAAGGTCTCTTCTTGTAGCCGCAAGATGGAAATCACAGAGGTACAAAGGTCTAGTTTAAGTTGTCTTGAAACTTACCTGCTAAATTGAGCCCTAACTGTCTTGAGGAAAGGCCCACTGCCAGTGTAGGAAGGAAAGAAGTTAGGTGCTATACTTGTTGTAAAACTGGCCACATAGCAAGGGATTGTACCAGGTTTAAGTGCTATGGAAACACATCTTGGCATAAAGAAGAGAGAAATAAAAATTCGGTGGGAATCAGAGAGGAAAACCACTGATCAGAGTATATGTATGCCATATAGTGTACTTAAAGTCCTGTCTGCAAAAAGCATGGAAAAATTGTGAAAATTAACTAGACTTTCTTAAATTTGAACTGTTTAGAATTAAGACACCTCAAATTAAGGGAAATTGGTGGTTAAATGGGAGAAATGGCCTCAAGTTCCTGAATGGAATTTAATTGTTGTTTGGTCTTTTTCTGAGTCCGTGGTTTACAGAAAGCCGAGGAGATGCAGTTTTCTAACATGGTCGGACAAGACCATACAGACTTCCTCCCAAATAAAGGATCCATCAAGAGAGGACACTACAGAGGACATAATCAGAGAGGGAGAGGAAGCGAGAAGGAAACCATGGAAAATGAAGAAGACAGTATTCTTGGAAAAGGAGCATCTGCAAACTTGCACTTTTATAAAGACACAAAGACTGGCAAGATTCAAAGAGGGGCATGGGAACATGTGCTTGTTTAGTGGACAGACAGCCTGTTTTCTACAAATGTAAATTTGTTTGGAAAGTTGTGTTGTAGGTATAGCCAATCATACTCATTACATACTGTACTTTCCATAGTGTCTGCCGAAATTCCCACCTTTTTTCAAGACATTTCCGATTTAATTAATTTCGTTAATTTTTTGCTGTTTCGTGAATTTCTCGGGAAACTCCCCAGATTCGCACATAACTACATATAGGGGCTACCAAATAGACTATCACATCCCTTATTTGAAGCCCCCCAGGTATACAAGAAGCTAGAGCAGTTGTGATCTGAGGTACCCCACCATCCAAAAACCTGTTACAATTGCATTTCTGTACTTCATATATTTGTTTTAATATTTTATTGTTTTCAGACTGTTTTCAGACTGTTCTACAAATGTATAGTTAGAATGGGCAGAGCTTCATATATAACTAGTGCTATATAATTGAAAATATATAACATACACCTGATTATGTACAACTATTTAAGGCACTGGAAAAAACACTGACTCTTTTGAAAAACACTGCAAAATATTCTTCCTTGATCATTTTATAAAAACAAATGTTTACTTACCAGTTCAAAGATTCCTTTAACACTTTTTGAATGTAATGATTCACATAAAAGTAAAGCTGCATCTGCTCCTAACAAATTGAATTAGGTACAGTAACCAGCGACTGAACCCAATTTGCTCAGCTATACATTTTAATAAGCTGTTAATGCATTTGGAATAAATAAATTGGGTATAGCCATTAATCCTACTTGCTGTACACTTACATGATTTTGTGTGAACATGTAGCCACGTTTTACTAGTAGAGCTCTAATTACTTAAAGGAACAGTTCAGTGTAAAAATAAAAACTGGATAAATAGACAGGCTGTACAAAATAAAAAATGTTTCTAATATAGTTAGTTTACCAAAAATGTAATGTATAAAGACTGGAGTGTCTGGATTTCTAATATAATAGCCAGAATCCAAATTCCTGCTTTTCAGCTCTTAAACTTTGAAGGGGGTCCACATGGGACATAACTGTTAACTTAGTTTGCAATTGATCCTCAGCATTCAGCTCAGATTCAAAAGCAAACCGTTATGGCCAATGTGGCCCCCTCAAGTCACCAGGGCAACCAGTCAGTGGAAAACAAGAGAGCTGAAAAGCAGGTAGTGTTCTGTCATGTTAGACATCCAGTTTCTCCAGACTTTATACATTACATTTTTTTGCTAACTAACTATACTAGAAACATTTTTTTATTTTGCACTGACTATCTATTTACCCAGTTTTTATTTTTATTTTTATACTGAACAGTTTCTTTAAGATCCAGACATGCATGTGCATGGCCTTTTTTACACAGTTTAGTTTGCACCGTTGTAATGGACAAGTGCAATTACAACAACAGATTTTCATCTTTTTCCTAATTTCCAAACATATCTGCAATAAATTCAATATTGTTATATATTTTTTTAATATACTGTAAAACCTTCAGCTTTTTAAAGTGGGGGATACAAATACAAGAATTAGGGATGCACCAAATCCACTATTTTGGATTCGGCCGAACCCCCAAATCCTTCCCGAAAGATTTGGCCGAATACCGAACCGAATCCGAACCCTAATTTGCATATGCAAATTATGGGTGGGAAGGGGAAAACATTTTTTACTTCCTTGTTTTGTGCCAAAAAGTCACGTGATTTAGCGCCCTGGCCCTAATTTGCATATGCAAATTAGGATTTGGATTCGGTTCGGCCAGGCAGAAGGATTCGGCCGAATCCGAATCCTGCTGATAAAGGCCGAATCCTGTCCGAATCCCGAACCGAATCCTGGATTCGGTGCATCCCTAGTATAGAGTGCTTAAGTGCTAATAATAAATAAGTAATTGAATAGATAGGTAACCGATTGATTAAGTGAATTAATACTCAGTAGTTTACTATTATAGTGATCTTGTGCAATTAATTAAATACTCATTCATGAATTTATTAGTTAATAAAATACATTAAGGGAAAATAATGTAATAATTCATTGCTTGCAACGAAATAATTTTATCAGCAACTTTTAATAACCCATGTATAGTCGTGGCCTCATTAAGAGGAAATCTCTTGTTTGTCTCAGGGTGGTCTATTTATCACAATTCAAATTGTAAATTCAAATAAACACAAAATTTTATTAGACTCAAATGTTTGCTTGAAAATTCAAAAATCTGGATCTAAAAAAACTTGATGAAATAAAACTGTAAAAAGGTAATGCATCAAATTAATTTTGCTCATTTTCAATAGGTCTACAAACTCTAAAAAAATGTAAAAGCATGAAAATCTTGAAATAAGAAAAATTGCTACAAATTTTGCCTATACAAACTCCCATAGACTTCTACATGAACTCATAAGATTATTGATGATGAAATTACATTTGAGATTTTCAAATGTTTTTGTGCATAACAAATCCCAAATGAAAGAGATTTTGAAATTATAATTTCAATTTGTGAGTTTTACTACAAAATAATTGAATTGCAGCAAAATTTTTATTAGATAAATTTGATGGTTGAATTTTCAAGTTTTTTCACATCAAAATTTTACCATTAGTAAATCTGCCCCTATATGTCTCTTAATGCACTTCTATGTCTGCACTACTCTAGAGAGAGAGAGAGAGATTTTTGCACTCCCATCAAAAACTAGCAGTTAGGCAGGTTAAAAAGTTAAAAGTTTGAACTTGATGGACACTTACTATGTTACTATGTTATCTGAAGGTAAGGAGCTTACCTTGAAGTTTGGCTGATGTTCCCCTGGGCCAAATCAATATTTTAGAGTGGGCATATTTTCTTGTCATACTTGTGACATAGTTACTAAAACATTGTAACATTTGCCCCATTTAATTAACCTATGGTACCTGAAATCTTTAGCTTCAACTGGTGTAGCTACAAATTGGAATAACAAATGGATACATCTTGACTTTGTTCAAGTTTCATATAATAGTATAGATCATATTTGTATGTTTAGTTTGTGAGCATATAGCAGGGTCAATGTGAGTGTGTACATATATGGATACCTGGTTTCATTTGGAGGGGATGAACTTGAGGAACTTTGGTCTTTTTCAACCCAACTAATCTATATAACTATGTATGTAACTGTTATAACAAAAGGTCCTCTGCACTCAACCCTTTTGTGGTCACAGCCTCATTGCACCCCCGCCTAATGTTTTTAAAAATTAGTGGTGAGCACAACTTTTTCTTGTTTGTTGTAACTGTTATAACCCCACACACTCATTCTGTTGTGATACCAAAGTCACTACAGTTATGGTTATACGTGTGGACAACTGTCTCACCTCACAATTCTTATAAACTATCCATGTCCGTTACAGACTAATAGTTATATTGATATTTTGCTACATTGTCACATATATGTTAATAATTCCAACAGCCATATTCAGAATATAATTTTAATATTTCAAAGTTAAGAGTGATTCCAATTAAAGTTTGAAGAGATTCAATACTGGAAAATATTATGTTTGTAATCTGGAGTACAGAAAAGCAGCTGGGACTTATATTGCAGCTAAATCAACCATTGCTGAAATCATATACAGGACTGTCAAACTATTCATAGCATAGTAAAAACTCATATTTTGACTTCACATTTTATTTATAAAAGGTATGACATTATGCAATAACATAACTTCATAACTTAATTAAAAAAAAAGAAAAACCTGACGCCAGATTCAAAGTGTCATTGGTTCAATGCAAAGTTATCTATAATAATGTATCCATTTATATTGCTAACAATGTGTTCAACATCTTTGATCTTTTAAGCCAGCTTTGATGATAATCAAGCATGTTGCCTTATAAGTAAAAAAATTTATCTAAATAAAGTCATTATAAAGATAGACCTATTTAAGAATGCTCATGTTTTAGTACCTCAATGCTTGAGCCCAAAGAAAATTCGAAATTTAGCCATGAAATTTTGTAACGAAAATGGGCATTTTTCATTCGAATAGGTCTGTTTTTGATCGAATAAAAATTGTTCAAATCATTCAAATGCAACATTCAATTCAAATTATTTCACTGATTTTGGCAAAAATCCTTTGAATTTCAAAAAAAAGTTTCCAGGAGGTCCCCCATAGGCCAAAATAGCAATCCTGCACGTTTAAGGTGGCAAAGTGTCGAATTCAATTTTTTTTAAAGAGACAGTATTTTACAATTTAAATTTTCTAAAATTTTTCAATTCAAATCAAATTTTGGCCTATGTAGCCAAAACTTACTTTGAAATTTGAATTTTGTAAGTTTGAATATTCACTTTGACCCTAAATGTTTTCCCTATGCATGTACCATTGCTGTCCAACAGGAACTCTTCAACCAAACTGGTCCTCTCACTGTATATCGTACTTCCTCTTAGGACTCATGAACAGGATCCTCTTCCATCTTTCTCTGAGCAATATACATCTATTCTTGACTATACTAGAGTAATTTGTTTTATAAATTAATGAATTCATCTCAGTGTTATCAGAACAGACATTCTCTCACCATTTCACTGTTCTTAAATCAGTGTCAAACCAGTAATTCAGTTTCAACAGGGAATTTCTAACAGCGTGGTACTCTTATCTTCTTTTGTGGTATTATTTTTGAATCTGAACTTGAGTCAGATCCGCGTCATTAGCATTAATAGATAACATATATATTTTATAGGGGCAATTCTCCTTTGTTTAGACAACATCAACTTGTTGGGGCGATTGATCTCCCCAACCACTGTATTTACCATTGCTGTAATCCTATTGCTTGAACTGGATTAGCCTAATGGTTCATATAAGTTAAGTTTGGTGACCTTGCAATGCAAGAGGATCTTTAAATGTATTACTACTATGATTAACATGTCTTACAAATTAATTGCCCAATAATAATGGAAAAATGTTCATAATGGAAAAACCTAATTAGAAATAACCTTTCAATAGGCATTCAATAAAAATGTTAAATAAAATGATTTGTCATTTGTTATTGTTATTCCTTTACGAAACTGATATCTTTCTGTTCACTAAATGGTTTATCCTAACTACTGAAACAATTTATCAAACATCAGCACTTAGCCTCAGCCTTGTCAAGACCCCAAATTTCCATAATGTTTAACTTGAATTTTCAAAGATCTATTAATTACAAAACTTGCAAGGTGTTAACTGGAGGGGTGACCAGTTTTAGGTATGGCTGGTAACTGGATGCAGGTGTTCAGAGATGGATAGCAGTGGACTGAAACGTCGGCAGGAGAAAGAACACTGAGAATCAAATACACATTTAGCAATTCAGGCCTAACTCTACAGGGAATATAAGTCTCATTCAATTTTTTTTTTAAACCTTTTGGAAATTCTATGGTTTAGATATTATGGCTGAAAAATTGTAGTTATGTTTAAGTCTCATATTTTTCTTATAAAATTATATAAAATTATATAAATTATTTTGAATTTATCTCTAGTACTTCTATATTTGTTTACTACATTGTACACTTAAGTGGTGTTTAAAATATACTCCCAAAACTAATTACTTGTTCAGAAAAGCCACCATTTCCTACTGTATCCTTGACTCCACATGTATTTAATTTTTTGTTTATTTTATTACCTTTTAATAGATCACCCTCATCTTGAACACAGTCAGTTCTATTCTGTAAAGCCGATGATTGCTTATTTTTAGAAGTAAACATGCTGTCAACAATTTAACTTAGCCCATTGTTTCATGCACCTTCAGTAGATGGATTCAAGTCCCAAAAGCAGAGAAATGGCTACTTTCAGAATGGTTCATTATCTTGTTTGACAGATGTCAGTGAGCTTAATTAAATTTCTTTGCCAATATTAATTTGTTTGGGACCCTAATGACTACAAACAGAACATAAATAGTGTTTCTATTTGTAAGCTATTATATTTAGTAAATATATGCACAGTTAGAATGTCAATTTACAGTCATATATTGAAATACTTGTAAAATAAATATCTACATCTATTAAAACAATTCAACAGTCAAATGGAAGATGACTTGCAATTGATAAAACAAGGCCAAGTTTAAATCACAAATTATATAAGGAAACAACATTTTTTCTTTTTGATTTGATTTGTTGTTGTGTAATTGTGGCCACGTTTGTGTTATGTATCAATCTCTCAGGATCATAAAACTACTGGGTCATCAATGTGTTTTCCAGTTCAACTCTTAGGGGCAGATTCATCAAGGTTCAAATTCGAGGGTTAAAAAAATCCTCAAATTCGACCATAGAATTTTGGTCGAATTGCAATTCTTCGAATTTGAATATCGAATTCGAATGATTTTAGTGCAATTCGATTAATCAAGCGATCGAATAGAAAGTATTGGGTGGAACGATTAAATCGATTCGAACTATTTCAACCATTCAATCTAATTTTTTTATTCTATCTACAAAACTGGAAATTGGAGAAAAAATTGCAAAACAAGTCAGCAAACTATAAGTAATAACTAACTCCGCTCACCCCCACCTACTCATGTGGTTTTTAGTAAGTGTTTGATTTTAAGGACATGGTCCTGCACAGCAGCAAATGGAATATGCTGTGAGTCATGTATGTCGGTCTAGCCTATAAAGTTTTTGAAGTTTGTAAGCATTAAAAGTTAAGTTTTAAACACAATGTTGCGATTGTAACCTGAACTGGCTGGCTTGCTACTTAATTGCTGGAAGGAGTATCCCTATCCAGCCCAGCAATTTTAGGTAGTAATTTTGTTTTCAAGTAGAATTCCCAAAAAAGTTTATTTCAAGGTAGTTTTCAGTCAAAGCTCCAATTTTTCAGGTTAAAAAACTTGAATTTTTGAGTTTTTTTTTTTTTTTGAGATGTATTAAACCCTGGAGCTGGAAATAGTTTGAATCTAAAAATACAACCTGTCAAGGACATGTAGAAGTCAATGTCAGAGGTCCCTTAAACCATTTGAAGATAGCCTTCCTTGATTAATTTGAGAATTTGGGGCTTTAACCCCAAATTCACTGATGCAAGTTATTTCATAAATTAGAAAACATTTGAGTTGTGAGTTTTTTACACGTATAAAAAGCTCACAAACTTGATCTTTGACAAATATGCCCCTTAATGTTGAAGGTTTTTATTTATCCATGCTATGATATAGTATACAGTATGTAATATTATGTAATAATGTCTAAAGCATTTGGAATTTTTATGAGTAATCATTTTATAACTTTTTAACACTGGCTTTTTCTACAGCCAACTGAGATGGATGAAAATTGAAGAAACTGCTCAGATGAGTGGTGAAACATTTTCAAGATTAGGATTATATCCTCATCACACCAAACAAATCTAATGAGACACTTACAAATATATTAATTGATCTCTGTTTTGTATAATAATTTACAATAAAAATCTTAGTTAACAAGCTATATTTATGTGCCAGGTTATTATGATTACAGCAGTTACTTGCAGCCTAGTCCATGTTTTTATTTGTTTTTCTTTGTACAAAAGATAAAGGGTTAGAGAAAACAAACTCTTAAAACAAGAAAGAGTTCTGGTGTCTGTAATTTGAGGTAAAAAATCTTTAATTGGTATTTAATTGGAAAAGTACAACATAGCCTGCAAGGTTTAAAGCTGGTGCACCAACCAACAGATGTAATCTATCTTTTAACTACATGGCATGCTATATTTATTCACCCTTAGCCAGTATGCTAAAGCCTCTGTAATAATAAAACAGTTCCTTGTACTTGGTCCAAGCTAAGATTGAATTTCAAGCATGCAAACTTTGACAGTGTAAGGGCATCACTGCAACATATTAAGATGGAAATGCTTTTCACAGGGTTAAACACTGAACAAAAAATGGGAAGTCTTTAAAATTCTGCTTAGTAATTATACATGTTGTTGCAAAGCAAAACCTTTTGGTTTAATAGAAGTGTTGGTGTTGAGGTGGGTAATAAAATACATGCTTTTAAGACTTTCAAGTTAGCTGGGACAGCCAAATCATTTTTAAGGTACAGATGCAGCCACTTGGATTTGTGTGTTTAATGCATCATGACTCAGGCTTAATTGAAGAAACTGGGGGGGAATCCCCCATAGGCTTTTTTTCTATTACCTGCTCGAATGCCATTCGTATAATCGAACACCTCGATCGTTCGAATCGTACAAATTTTTCGATCAAATGAAATTTCACGATTTTTTCATGAAATCGAATAGCGAAGAAAAAATAGCCTAAAACTATTCGATTTACATTCAATAGTCGAATTTCTGCCGAATTCGAGGGCCCTCGAATTCATGAATAATGATAAATTTGCCCCTATGAGTTTGTGTCAGCATGGTTTCATGCATAATAGATCAGACTAGGTCAGACTAATGTAATTTCTTTTTATGAGAAGGTAAGCAGGGACCTCTATTCTGGGATGGCAGTGAATGTGATTTACTTAGACTTTACTAAAGCATTCAATACAGTGCCACACAGAAGGTTACTGCTTAAATTAAGCAATGTTGGCCTGGAACATAGTACAGATGCAGTCACTTGGATTTGTTAGTTAAATGCGTCGTGACTCAGGGCTAATTGAAGAAACTGTGTTATCTAAAGTTATCTTAACTCATTTAATGCATTTAACCTTTTCATTAGCATACCAAAGCACCATTGTTTTCAATGGTGAACTCTTTAATTGGATGGGATGCTTTGACACAATATTCTGTGCTAAGTGGGATAAATGGGATAGATGAGTTAAGTCACGATGCATTTAACACACAATCTGTATTTGTACCTGTATAGAGAACTGGCTAAAAGGTAGACTACAAAGAGTGGTGGTGAATGGAACATTTTCTACTTGGATCAGTGTTTTTAGTGGTGTACCGCAGAGCTCTGTACCGGGTCCCTTGCTTTTCAACTTGTTTATTAATGACCTGGATGTGGGCATTGCAAGTATGGTTTCTATTTTTACAGATGATACTAAATTGTGCAGAACTATAGGCTCCATGCAGGATGCTGCCACTCTGCAAAGTGATTTGTCTAAGCTTGGCAGCAAACTGGAAAATGAGGTTCAATGTTGATAAATGCAAGGTTAAGCACTTTGTCCAAATTCATATAAATGCAAATGATACACTAAATGGCAGTGTGTTGGGAGTTTCCTTAAATGAGAAGGATCTTGGGGGTTTTGTAGATAACAAGTTTTCTAATTCTCTGCCATGTCATTCTGTGGCAAATAAAGGGCATAAACTCAAGGGATGAAAACATAATTATGCCTCTTTATAGGTCCCTGGTAAGGCCTCATCTGGATTATGCAGTGCAGTTTTGGACTCCAGTCCAGAGAGATAAATCAGCAGGAGAGAGTGCAAAGACATGCAAATTAACTGGTTAGAGGGATGGAAGACTTAAATTATGAGGGTAGACTGTCAAGGTTTTCTCTGGAAAAAAAAGTGGTGAGGGGAAAGATTACACTTTACAAGTACATAAGAGGACATTATAGACAAATAGCAGGGGATATTTTTACCCATAAAGAGGATCACCGCACCAGAGGCCACCCCTTCAGACTATAAGAAAAGTAACATTCATTTGAAGCAACGTAGATGGTTCTTCACAGTGAGGACAGTGAGGACAGTGAGGTTGTGGAATGCACTGCTGGGTGATGTTGTTATGGCTGATTATGTTAATGTCTTTAAGAGTGGCTTGGATGTTCTTGGACGAACATAATATCAAAGGCTATTGTGATACTAAGCTCTATAGTTAGCATAGATATGGGTTTATATAATTTATCTGAAAGTATGGATGGGTGTGTGTGTTTACGAATGCTGGGTTTTCATTAAGAGGGGTTGAAGTTGATGGACTTTTAACTGTGTAACTATGTGGCCAATAAAATGTTTTTTAAATGCTGACCAGTAAATGCGTCCTACTGCTATGGGTTATTGCTTCTAGGCAAACTAAGTGCCTATTATATAACTCCCAAATATACCTTAAAGTTTTTCATGTAAAGAAACAAAAGGCATGCCCATATAAAAGATAAAAGACAAACAAAAAGAAAAACATTCTGCAAAAATATATGGCATCATTTTATAAGCGATTGTTACAACCAACACTGATGTTGAGGATGCTTATATAATATTTATATGTTTTTGAATTTAAATTTCAAACGTATTTTCGCTGGTATACACGTATTCAGCTTTCATAAAGTATTTATATAAGTACAATTACATTGGCAGGCAATGTCTGTTGAAACTGCACTTTAGTTGCCACCAGTAATGGGATGGATATTAACAGGAGACCAAGATTAGTGTTGTTTGAAGGCAATCTTCATATCAATGTACCCTCTGAGTGAAAAATTGTATGTCATAATGAGACATAGCCTGTCCTTTCTGTCTTTAGTTGAATGTATTTTAAAAGTTACTGAAATTGTTAGTGGATTACAGACAGCAGTACATTCAATCTCAACAATGTCAAAACCATAAATACAGTACCAAAGAAAAAGTACGAGGAAATGAATAATTGTAAAAATTTGAGGGTTTTTTGTGTGAAAGTTTTCTGCATTAGATTGTGAAGCTAAAAGCATAAGGGAATGTGCCTCCTATTCCCTTCATTTTACTTTGTGATGATAATTAAATATAATCGTTAATCCTATGCTAAATAGTTCTCTGCAGTACATTAAGAACTTCTGATACCTTGCAATAAAAGAGTGATCTTTAGCATTCTGCTGAGGCAAATTCCTATTCCATTTTCATCAGCCAGAGATACTTGTACTGCTTTATGGTTTAAGAGGGAGTTTTATAATTAAGGAAATATAAATGAAACTTTTAATAGGCAAGCCAAAACAAATACCGTCTCCATCAGCAACATTTTTATACGGGGCAAGTAGACACTGTAATAGTGTCTCTTGGGTAAGCTGACTGTGACACAACATCACTCAATAAATAGTGTAATATTGCTTCCTAAAGATGCTGGACAAAACACAAAGTAAAAAGCATTCTTTCCATAGATACATTTTCAATCCAATTATAAATGCTGAATTTGTGGCTATAGAGCGCATTTATAGCTTATGATGGTTATTGTAACTATTGACTTTCAAGATTGTTTAATACTATTTAGGAAATATCATATAGATTTCAGACAAATTTCCCCATGAAATAGAAACTAATTTTTTCTTACATGCATGGAATAGGTTCAAGAGAAACTTTGCTGAACTAGTTGAACAGAACAATCATTACAGTTCATAAATAACTGTATCACTGTATCTAAATTAATCCCACCACAATGTCCATTCTTTTCACCCACGGTTTTTTGAGCTCACCTTAAAGGGATCCTGTCATGGGAAAAAATTTTTGTTTCAAAATGCATTAATTAATAGGGCTGTTCCAGAAGAATTCTGCACTGAAATCCATTTCTCAAAAGAGAAAACATATTTCTTTATATTTCATTTTGAAATCTAACATGGGGCTAGACATTTTGTCAATTTCCCAGCTGCCCCAAGAATAGAATTTTTTCTGGTAGGCTTCTCAACAACCTGTGCCATACAATTATCATGCAATAAGTTTATAAACTTGTTCCCATTAAATGATCTGGCAGTACTGTTGCTCCAGTCAATATCTGGGTAATTAAAATCACCCATTATCATTACTTTACCCAAACTAGCCACTTTTTCTATTTGTTTCAGGAGCTTAGCCTCCTCCTCCTCCTCACTTACATTAGGGGGTCTATAGCATACCCGTACAATTAAATTGTCGGACTCTTTACAATTGGTGAAGAATTCCACCCATAAGACTTTTGCCCCCTCATTCTTTAACTTCACCTCCTCCTTTATATAAGCTTTTAAATCCTGCCTAACATACAGACATACCCCTCCTCCTTTTCTATTGCCTCTGTCCCTCCGAAACAAAGTATACATATTGTATAAATTGGCCAGTTATGTGACTCATTCAGCAATGTTTTGGCCACACCAATCACATCATATTTTCCCTCCAGCACCTCCAGCTCTCCCATTTTACTAGTCAGTCTCCTTACATTTGCAAACATGCATTTAATACTGGTACCATATTGAACATTGAATCAGAATCCTAATTTGCATATGCAAATTTGGGGAGGGAAGGGGAAAACATTTTTTGCTTCCTTGTTTTGTGACAAAAAGTCACATGATTTCCCTCCCCACCCCTAATTTGCATATGCAAATTAGAATTCTGTCTGACCGGGCAGAAGTATTCGGACAAATCCGAATCCTGCTGAAAAAGGCTGAATCCTGGAGTTGGTGCATCTCTAATTTCTAGTAGACTTAAGGTATGAAGATCCAAAATTATGGAAAGATCCATTATCCAGAAAGCCCCAGGTCCCAAACATTCTGGATAACAGGTCCCATACTTGTATTACCAAATTCTATGTGGGTGTTTATTTCTGGGATGTTCCATTTTCTTATAATACTTTATGGTCTATAAATAATGCATCACATCTTCCATGTGCAGGATGAATATTCAGTGTATCATTGCAACTGACATGCCTGTGTCTGTTTGTTTAGCTTCTCTCTCTCTGGTGTATTATTAAAGGGATCCTGTCATGGGAAATTTTTTTTTCAAAATGCATTAGTTTATAGTGCTGTTCCAGAAGAATTCTGCATTGAAATCCATTTCTCAAGAGAACCATTTTTTACATATCATTTTGATATCTGACATGGGGCTAGACATATTGTCAATTTCCCAGCTGCCCCAAGTCATGTGCTGTACTGCAAGTTGGAGTGATAACAGCTCCCTAACACAAGATAACAGCTGCCTGGTAGATCTAAGAACAGCACTCAAATCTGTTTGCTCTTTTGAGAAATGGATTTTAGTGCAGAGGTCTACTGGAGCAGCACTATTAACTGATGCGTTTTGAAAAAAACATGTTTTCCCACGACAGTTTCCCTTTAAGTACAGGTATATGACCTGTTATCCTGAATGCATGGGACTTGGGGTTTTACGGATAATGGATCTTTCTGTAATTTGAATCTCCATATCTTAAGTCTGCTAGAAAATCTTTTGAACTTTAACAGTCTAGTTTTGCTTCCAATAAGGATAAATGACATCTTAGTTTGGATCAAGTAGAAGATACTGTTTTATTACTACAGAGAAAAGGGAAATTGGATTATTTTGATACAGAGTACATGGGAGATGGACTTTCCATAATACAAACCCTTACCTGTATATATTTAACAGCCCAGTAGAACACAGTGACTTGTACTGTATACATTTGCTTCCAGAATTCTAAACATGCTAGTAAGGGGTATGCCATAGTAAAAACTGACTGAGCATAGATTGTCCAAATGAACAAATACCTCACATTTATAAATCTGAAAGTTGCTACTTTGCTAAAGAATGTTGTGATGTATGTTGCACCTGCAAATACTGTTGTAATCATTAGGATTACTATATCACCTCTTGACTAGAATACATCTGCAGATGAGTCTGACTTCATCTCAGTCTCAAGGCACACATGGCACACTATTCAAAGATGAAAATTACATGGCAATGCCATGGACTGTCTGAACTGAAAAGTGGCCAGTTATACAAAAATGTTGCTACAACAAAAAATTCACCCATAGACTTTAAGGCTTTTCTCCAATTGTTCAGCAAAGCAAAAAGTGTCAGATTTGCTTATCACTATTCAAGTTTGAACAAATCTTCAGTATTTCACTTATGAACCTTCTTGTTTCTGAGAAAAGAAAATAAATTTCTAGCACTTTACATAAAAGATAATGCACTATACAATTTCATGGTTAACATTATGGGGCAGATTTACTAAGGGTCGAAGTGAAAATTCAAATAAAATTAAAAAAATTAAAAATTTTAATTCTGAAGTAATTTTGGGCTTCTTTGACTATCGAATAGCCCAACATTTGATTCAAATTGGAAAAATTTGAATATTCGAATTTTCTAATTTTGAAGTACTGGCCCTTTAAAAATCCTTAGACTTCGACTATTCGGCAGCTTAAATCTGCAAATTGCCATTTTAGCCTATGGGGACCTCACAGAACTTGTCCTGAAAGGATTTTGGTGAAATCGTGCGAATCGTTCCATCTTTACTGTTCAACTGAATATGGCCGTTTTCGAATGAAAAAAATTAGATGGTAGAATTTCAAAGTTTTCCCCTTTGAAATTCAACTATTAGTAAATTTGCCCGTCAGTTATTAGAATTAAAAGAAGCATCTGCTTTGGAAATGTTGGAAAAAGAATACTATTTACAGGAGTGGAATAAATGTGCAATACAGGAAAAATCCTAATTGAACTATAAACACATCTAATTCGTATTTAACACAGGAGAAAACATACAGTACTAAGCTCTTTGAAAATATTGTCTATTGAACTTATTTATAACAATAAACTTTCTAGCACAAGAAAAGCTTTTAAATACATAATTTTAATGCAGCATGCTTAGCCATGATCTGAATGAAGCAGCAAAAAAACAGTTGTATACAATTTGTGTAATTCCAAAGAATTATGAATAGTTTTAAATACATTCTTTTAAAAAGTTGTATATAAATCTCCCTTAAGTTGTTTTCTAGTATAAATAAAAAAGTGTTAATCTCTAATGGAAAGCCAAGCCTTGAGCTGTATATTCTAAAACTTTCCTGTTGTTACATCCAGTGGCTTGAGCTTTATATCGTGGCTTAGAGTAGATAAACCTAAAAAAAACTGTATTTAAAATAAGTGAAGGCTTTTGAACAGAAAATCTCCTAAATCTAAAAGAAAATACATGGGATTGATAAGTACAAAGGCTTCATAATGGTGCCCTAATTACAGTGTTGTGCACAAATCATTGATTTCATATTAAAGCATTACATTTCATTCTTTGCTCTGGGATCATACACAGCCAGGTGGTGTATAGCATAAATTAGCCTCTGGTGTGCAATATTATAGCTTGAAATCAGTAACATTCTACAAAGCTCTTCCAAATCTCCCAGTAGATTATTGTACTATAGTTCATCGAGATAAAAAAAAGTTTTAAATGATTTAACATCCTGTTGCAGCTCCTTGCCATTTATCAATGTTTATTCACTGAGGACATTATCTTATGTATGAGAAAAATTTAGGATCAGATAACAAACATAGCATGTGTCTAACTCTGTTTTGGATACTATACCCTTCTCCACTCCAAATTTCTCCTTCCACTGTTAAACAGGAAACAATAAAAGTTCTGAATAGTTAGTGATTTTCACTAACTAAAATTGTTAGCTCTGTCTTGTTATCGCTATAAATTAATAAAGTTTTAAAAGGTTTTTGATTAAGACAGAAGTAATGAGATGTAGAAGTGGCAAATGGAGTGCCATCAGAAAATAAAAAATATCACTACAATATTGTTGCATTGGTATTTCTATTTCTTTAGAAAGCTCATCACCAGGTAGGATAAGATCCAGGACTCCATCTGTCACTTTGCCAAACCATCTTCCTATAGGAGAAGGTTGTTCAACTGCTGATCTGTAAGCTGCATTCATGAAAGGATGGTTTGGCGAAGTGACAGATGGCAGCATTGAGGAAGGTCTTGGTACTGTCAAGGCCAATGGCCATCAAGACAGAGTCAGTGGTAGGAAATCATTTTGAAGGGTTAAGAAAGAATAAGATACTGGACTTCATAGCAAATCATAATAATATGAGTTTGTGCCAATATGGTTTTATGTGTGTAGAGATGTGAAAATTAGACACCCTCACATATTTCTAACAGGCACATTCCTAGTAATATGGACGCCTAATGGGTCCTTATGGGGACCTTGTGCTTATTTAATCCAGTGCACACTAGATGGCTCTGTGTCAAAGTATAAAGGTCTAGGGAACCATGCGGTCAGTGTTCATTGCTTTAGCCCAACCTTGCAGGCTGGAAGGGAATGGGCATGATCCCTAGGTGCAAAGGCCCTAGTAAAGTACAGCTATATTCTGTCACAGATCACTCTAGGAGTGATAGAAAGGTAGCTAGTTGAGCAGCTCACTCTCCAACAGGAGAAATAGAGGGATTAAGATCCCGGGTACAAATAACCCAGAAGTAGGGACTAAGTATACAGACCTAGGGATAGGTTTTCCCCTCAGGTTCCACTAAAGGCAAAGGCTGAAACCTGGTGTGTACCTTACTGCACTCAACTACTGCTGACATGACCCTTTGCCTGAAGGGATCCAGCCCATGTGTGGTGCTGTGAGTATATGCTCCTTTATGCTGTGTGCTCTGTACTTATGCCATGTAACTGTATAAGCAATGCTCTTTACTCCAATGTGGTCTAGGGAACCATGCGGTCAGTGTTCATTGCTTTAGCCCAACCTTGCAGGCTGGAAGGGAATGGACATGATTCCTAGGTGCAAAGGCCCTAGTAAAGTACAGTTATACTCTGTCACAGATCACTCTAGGAGTGATAGAAAGGTAGCTAGTTGAGCAGCTCACTCTCCAACAGGAGAAATAGAGGGATTAAGATCCCGGGTACTAATAACCCTGAAGTAGGGACTAAGTGTAAAGACCTAGGGATAGGGTTTCCCCTCAGGTTCCACTTAGCCTAAAACCTGGTGCGTACCTTTCCACATTCAAAGCTCAACTATTGCTGACATGACCCGTTGCCTGAAGGGATCCAGCCCATGTGTGGTGCTGTGAGTATATGCTCCTTTATGCTGTGTGCTCTGTACTTATGCCGTACAACTGTATAAGTATGCTCTTTACTCCAATGTGGTGATTGATCTATTGCTCTGCGGTTCAATAAATACTGTTTTTGGTTAAGCATAAAGAATCACTGGTGCCCAATGTATTGTGCTGATTGCACCTGTTACAGTTCTACTATATCCTTCCTCCATCCCTGAGAAAGAGAGTTTCATTCATAGTGTAACACCATTTGAAAGTAGCTAAAACTGATTCCTGTCACAGCAGTTTACTATAGCGCTATATGTGTAATTGATCTTGCCAGACTAAATTAATTTCTTTTTATGAGAAGGTGAGCAGGGACCTCAATGCTAAAGCATTTTATACAGTGACACTGGTTAAATTAAAGAATGTTGGCCTGGAATATAGTATTTGTACCTGGATAGAGAGCTCGCTAAAAATAGATTACAAAGAGTAGTGGTAAATGAAACATTTTCTAATTGGACTAGTGTTGTTCCACAGGGCTCTGTACTTGGTCCTTTACTCTTCAACTGTTTATTAACAACCTGGAGTAGGGTACTGAAAGTACTTTTTCTAATTAAGTTGTGCAGAACTAAAGGTTCTATGCAAGATGCTTCCACTTTGCAGAGTGATTTGACTACATTGGAAAACTGGGAATTTACTTAACTGAGAAGGATCTATGGGTTTTTGTAGATAAGTAGTGATGGGCGAATCTACCCAGTTTTGCTTCGCCCAAAAATTTGCGTAGTTTTCATTGCATCGCGTCAAAAACAACGCGCAACTTGTTTTTTAGCAAATTTTCGCCAGGCGAATTTTCGCTGGCGTTTCGCGAATTTATTCACCCCCGGCGAATACATTCGCCCATCACTATAGATAAGTTGTCTAATTCTGAGCAGTTCAAAAATAAATCCAGTAGTGTTACACACACACAAACTCTAACCACTTTTTGTGGCGACGGGTGCCGATAGCAACTCTGCGTAGGTTCAATATACAATCCAAGAAATATCTTTCAGCATTTCACCATTTTGGTGAGAAATTGTGATTTATTTGTGCCTCTAAATAGGCCTAATTCTGGGCAGTGTCATTCTGTGGCCACTAAAGCAAATAAAGTTCATAAAAAGGGCATAAATTCAAGGGATGAACACATAATTATGCCTCTTTATAGGTCACTGGTAAAGCCAAACCAGAGTATGCAGTACAGTTTAGGGATCCAGTCCTTAAGAGGGATATAAATGAGTTGGAGAGAGTGCAGAGACTAAGTTCAGCCAAATTAGTTAGAGGTATGGAATATTTAAATTAAGAGGGTTACTGTCAAGGTTGGGGTTGTTTTCTCTTTACAAGTATATTAGTGATGGGCGAATTTAGTCGCCAGGGGCGAATTCGCGGCGAATTCCCGCGATTCGCGAATCGCCAGTGAAATTTCGCTTTGCGAAAATTAGCCATAAAAACGAGTCCCGCGACAAAAACGACGTGACGCGCCGAAAATGACGCGACACGCGGCAAAAATGATGCGACGCGCTTCGGAAACTACGCGACGCGCGTCGGAAACGACATGATGCGCGTCGGAAATGACGCGACACGCCAAAGTTGACGCGACACGTCAAAAGTGTCCCGCGACTCATTTCAAAAATTTTTCGCCAATTTGCGAATTTCTCTGGAAATTCACGAATTTTTCGGCGAAGCGAATCTCGGGAGATTCGCCAATCACTATAGAGGACATTATAAAGAAATAGCAGGGGACCTTTTCACTTATAAATCATCTCACCAGAGGCCACCCCTTCAGACTAGAAGAAACTTTCATTTGAAGCAATGCAGGTGGTTTATTACGGTGAGGACAGTGAGTTTGGGGAATGCACTGACGGGTGATGTTGGGATGGCTGATTTTGTTAATGCTTTTTAAGGGGATTGGATAATTCCTTGGACAAACATAATATCCAAGGCTATTGGGATACTAAATTCTATAGTTAGTATAGATAAGTGTATATATAATTTATGTGAGGGTATGGAGGAGTGCATGCATGGATGCTAGGTAGTGATGGGCGAATTTGCAGCCGGCGAATAAATTCGCAAAACTCCAGCGAAAATGACGCAACACGACGAAAACGTGACGTAACTCTTTTCGCAAATTTTTTGCCAATTGCTGAATTTCATTGGAAATTCGCAAATTTTTCGGCGAAACGGGATAGATTCGCCCATCACTAATGCTAGGTTTCATTTGGAGGGGTTGAACTTGATGGATATTGTCTTTTTTCAACCCAATTTAACTATATAACTATGTAGTAAGAAATAGGAAATATCCAGGCATAGAACAGGCAGGACTGGAACTGTCTACAGGCAGGACAGACATTGCTTTTTCAATTTGTATGGGTAGGAAAGACAAAGTTAAAAGGGTAACAAGGAGGATATGTAAAACATGCAAATAAAGCAAGGTTGACACTGATAATAATCAGGACAGGCAAGACTGGAACTAGGAACAGGAAAACTGGCACTGGAAACAGACAAACAGATAAGGAAGGCAAAGTCCACAGTCAACACTGTCCCAAGTTAATAACCCCTGTTAATAGCAATTGATGATTACTGCAAAATAGGATCCGATTTTCTGAAGATTTGGTCTATTTGAGTGTTCAGAGGCCACACATCTTAGCCTACTATTTCATGCCTACTAATGCATTCATACCCCCAAGGAAAATTAATCTGTGCATGGAGAAACTTAGTGCTCTTACACTTCTGCAAACAACATAGAGAAAGCGGTCCAAGGAAAGGATTTCTATGCATCCTTTTTCAATCTCTAACTCAGGGGTCCCCAACTTTTTATACCCATGAGCCACATTCAAAATGAAATAGAGATGGGGAGCAACACAGCATGAAAAATGTTCTCAAGGGAGTACAAAATAAACATGTGATTGTCTGTGGTTAAATGCTCTTATTCATCCAGCCCTTTATGAACTGGAAGCCTACAGGAGGCACTATTTGTTGGAACACCTGGTTTGTATGCAACCAAAATTTCCTTCAAGCCAGGAATTCAAAAATAAGCACCTGCTTTGAGACTCCTGGGAGAAACATGTTACAAGTTAGGGAAAAGTAGAAAGAGGGTAGGGGGGAATACTTCCCTCTGTCCCTCATTAATATAGTGTTGAAAAGGTATGTTCATGGTAGAGCTGCAAGTCTCTGTCGTATGAAAAAAAAGCGAACACTAATTATATGCAATCTATTACCAAAAACATTTGCCACTAGCCACTTTAGGGTTGGTCTCCAAGAATGGAGAACAAATCATTAGTAAAATCAGGTTATACAGGGATATTATGTTTCCTGTACATTATTCCATCAGGTAATTGACATATTTTCATGTATAATTCCATATATGTTATTTGATGTCTATAGTCTATAAACATTATATTTTATGTACAACGCCAGTTTTGAATAGTGGTTGTATTTCAATAGCTCTGAAAATACAAGCTTCATAAACCTGATACTCTCATTAGTTGGCTTTATATTCATTTAGAGCTTGGTAAAATAAGCTCAAATTTTCACTTTCTTTGTGAGTGACATAATTGGTAGTTAGTTATTAATCAACCACAAAGATAGTGCTTATCTCCTGCAGAGAAGAAAAGAGAGGAATTGTCTTTTAAATAATAGCCAATGATTTCTTTGGCAGTGTTAGAGCTGATAGTATCTGTGAGCGCATAACTGAAAGCTCCCATAAAGCGGATGTGTCAGGTGTCAAATGCTTCTAAAGGCCTGTAATACAGTGCACAGCTATAAAGTATTCTAGATGAGCTGGCAAGTGCAATCTTCTCTCTGAACATTACTGTGTCGTGTGTCAGATTTGAAACAAAGCAAAACTTTATGGGGTCTCTTTTTAAAAGTTTCCTGGCAGAAAAACCTGGGCTAAACAAGTTATTCTAACAGTATCATATTAATCAGAGGAAGAGAACTCCATGAAAGCAACTAAAGCTTCCTGTTCTTTGATTAAAAATACAGTGATTTATCGAAACACGATTTCACCACAATTTAATATCTGGGAAAGAAAGTAATTATCTAATTTCAGAGGTGTTACTAAAGCAGCCTGGACCAACAAAAATAAGAGAGAAGACAAGCTCCAAAAATTGCTGCGGTGTATCAAATGTACCTCCAAAAAGTTTTATTGTGCGGAGTACAAAAATCAAATGTTTCAGGAGCCTACCACCCCCTTCCTTAGTGATAACGTACACTAATGCAGCCTGGACCAGGGACAAAGATTTCAATTCTGTCCTTCAACTCCCTCCCATCAACCCTTCATACATACTGTACATCTGATACCAAACTTGTACTGGAAATGCTTCATCCTTTGTCTGCTGTCTTTCCTGATTGGCCATATGAAGTAGGCTTGGGTATAGTTGCATCCTGTGACCCCTCCGTGAAATGCCTTGATTTTATGTTATCCTTTGTCTGCACCTAATGTTGACTTTATGTGGCAAGTGGAGCATCTGTAACCTATTTTTTCTAAAAAAGCCACAATTCAAAGACTCTCCGCACATACACCCACCAGTATTATTTCACCTCATAGCCCTCTTGTGGTGTGACAATTCCTTACAAGAGCCATAAACATTATTGGCCAAGCGAACTGGAATTATGTATTTTGATACTGGAGCAATGTTCAATCTCCAGCAATAGTAATATACGGACATGAGAAATTTGTGGTAAAAGTAGCTTTCTATGAGAATCTGTACAAAAAAAGCTTTTTTTTCATATCAAAAGCAAGAAAAATTGGTTAACTCCAAAGCATCTGGACAATAATAATGCCCATTGACTCCCATGCATTGGCACAAGGTAAATAGCCTACTCACTGCAATACCCCTAAATTATTCTCAACCCAAACAAAATTTCCTTTTATTTCCCTGGTATGAAAGTCCATTGATGACATCATAAGTCATCAGATTTAGCCATCTAAAAAGAGGAAGCGGCACACTTTACCACAAGGAAGAGACCCTGCTTGAAGTTTGAAAACTTTCTTGGACTAAACCTACCTGTAATCATAAGTGTTTGGGATGACTTTCTCATCACTTAATCGGTAAAAAAATAGAATCTCACCTAATGGATGATTTCCTTAAAATCAGTTTTAACTTTTGACTTAATAGGTCATGGCTATGCGCTTTTATTATGAAAAGGTGCAAATTACATTTTTCCAACTGGACAAGGCTGTTTCAGATTTGCTGTGGGTTTATTCTGTGACTTGTTGTACTCTAGGCAGTTATAATATTGGGCAGAAGGTGTCATGTTTAGCTATTTGAGAAAGGATCTGTATGTAAATATATAAATTGCAGCATATGATACCAGTCAAATTCGAGGGCTAAAAGCCCTTGACAATTCGACCCTTAGTAAATCTGCCCCTAGGTGTAATAAGTGTAAATAAGGGCAAAATTGTTACTTGATGCTGTTAAAAACATAGGGCCACCATTAGTTAAACGGGTTAGTTATGGGGTGCTACAAACCACACAGCCACAGCTTCTGGCAATATTTCAAATACAAAAAATGGGGTATGTGGGTGCACTTCTAAGGCTAAGTAAAAATGTATTAAAGTACAATGGAAGTGCTATTGACTTGGCCAATTAATCAATGCACATTCCCAATTCATTCCAAGAAGTTAGCGCTAAATGATGATACATTTTAATTTTAAATGATGTATATAATATGGGCATATAAAAATGGCAAAAAAAATGTTGACTGACAAAAAAAAAACATTCAATGTATGGGCTTATCAGAGGTTTTCCATTCTCCTGTAAAGAACTACTTAGCAACACTTGTATCACATGATCAGGCACCAATGAATGAGCTAGAGGACATTTGCACTGTCCAGTATTGCAGGGGAGAATTGAGGGGCAACTTTTGGGTAACTCCTCTGTTCTCTAGTCCTAATCTGTAGATATAAAGTTCTTTTCTAACCAGACAAACAGAACCACACCCTGGAGTTGAATGTAAGTGGAAAGAATCACCGGGTGGTATCTAATAACTTGGCACCTGACAGTGATCCTACTTATTTTCTACTTTGTTAATATAAATGTCAGGAGTCTTTTATTAATGAGAACATTTGTTTTTTTTTCTTTTCTATGCACTAAATCATATACTTTAATAATACTTTTAAAATAAAATACTTTGAAAATAAAATATGTTATGAAAAATGTTCTATAAACTAATAATCATTTAGAACCACTTTCAATTTTGTTTCATCAGGTCGGCCACCTTAAGGATTTTGAGAAACTAATTAAAGATGTCTCTATATGGAGCCAATTAAATTTTCTAATAAATCTCAGTTCATCTCAACACAATAATCCAAATTAGAAAAATTGTATCCATAAAAGTGGCCTTCATGAAGGAGCTGAGATATACTTTCATAGCAACCATTTAATTTCCTCTGTTTCATTAAGTAAAAGACTTTACAAATAAAAATAATTTCCTGATTATCACTAAATTCAATATGCACTTTTGTGGACCAGAAGCTGTTACAAGAGGTATAGGAAGGCAATTAGAAAATTGCATTTTAAATTTGACCTGACATTCTATTTTAATTGATATATGATGATAATCAAATCAGGAAATTCATGGGTTAATTCAATTCAATTCTCATTTGTCCTTTCCGTGCAATAGTTATAGCTTGGTCCATATATGTTCCAACTAATAATTTATAAGAAATCCTGACTTGCTTTCTACGGAAACATTACATATGGTCCCTTCTCTAAGGGGCAGATTTGCTATTGATCGAATTCAAGGGTTAAAAAACCCTCGAATTCAACCGTTGAATTTTGGTCTAATTTAAAAAGTATTTTACTGCAATTCAACTAATCGAACAATCGAATAAAAAAAAAATTGATTGAACAATTAGATTTTAACCATCCGTTAGAATTTTTCTTATTCGATCTAAAAAACTTAGAAAAACACTATGGGAGCTTCCCATAGGGTTTAATAGCAATTCGGTAGGTTTAATCTGGTGAACTAGGCAATTGAAATTTTTTTAAAGGGCAAGTACTTCGACCAATGGTCGAATGATCAAATAGATTTTTATTTGAATCATTTGAATCGATCAAATCTTTTAAAATTTGATGGTCGAAGTACTCAAAAAAGTTATTCGAAAATTCATATTCAAATCTTTTTGAATTTGGAATCATTCATGTGAATTTGATAAATCTGCCCCTTATTTTTCATGAAACTGAGCATACTGGCACAGTAGCGATATTTGCTCCAAATATTCTATTTGATATACAATAGTTAGCATTGGTAGTATTCCTGTTTCCAGGTAATAAGATCAGTTAAATCATTATCAATGTCATCCATCCACTTCATGTAATAATGAATAAATGGCTAGCTTTGGAGCATTTTTCTAAAATCTTATCCGGAAAATAAATAATGTATTGAGCCTCTGTTAAAAAAAATATGCCTTCTCCAGTTGCCTAGCACTATGAAGTCAAAGAGAGAAAGAGAGAGAGAGAGAGAGAGAGAGATTCAGTTCTGAAACTGATGATTTATTTATAATCATACTTGGCGATAGTCATGCTATCAGTAAAAACCCGAGATGGAGATGATGACCCTAAAAATGACAGTTATTTAATAAAATAAATGTTATGTTGCATTAAAGTGTTAGGTGGTGCCTTATCAAATCAAATGTTGTATATAAGTTCCACCAAGAAGAATTAATGATTACTAGATTCCCCACTAACAGGATCAGACCAAAATATTAATACTTTCCTTTATTAGGGAGATTCAGTATCAGACTGATTTATAGTAGAAAATGTATCAGTAGTCCCAGATGCAATTGAGCAAATGTTGATTTATTGTTCTGGGTAACAGCAATTTTAATAGCAACAGTATGAGCAAGTTAATAATAAAATCAAAGAAATTCCAGGATATGGATAGATTGAACAAACAGGTTGTGCCCCAATGATTGTATAGTAGAGACGAATACAACCATTATTATGGTTGGACATTGACAACTCCCTGAGTCTATATCCTAAATTTCTTCCACTAGCACAAGACAATTTTTATATGATGATAAACATAGGATGTGCCTTGACTGTAATGTGAACAAAATTTCAGTATCAGTCTTTCCGTTTAACACAGGGCTTGATATCATGAACATTCATTTACTAAAAAGGGTGAGGGCGAGAAATCCTAGAACAATTCCTTTTATCCATGATTGTGAATATTATTCATACTGCTCAAATGGATCTTAAAGCCATACTACACATTTTAAATATGATAAGTCACATAGTAGCATGTAAATATGTCAACTGATTTTTAGATACTCGCTATACAGAAGGCCGGTAGCAAAACGTAAGTAGTCTTATTACACACCAGTTTACAGTTTGTTGTTTTCTCAATATGAGCACAAAATAATCTGTGAAAACTTAATTTAAGGACATGATCTATAGCATTTAATAGTAAGCCTGAAAAGATCAGAGCTCATTTATATTGAAGAAATTAAAACTGTTGATATGGTTTTTTGTACAGATGTACAATTGTCTTATTTCGTAATTATTATTTGTTAATGTATCTTGCTTTTATTCCTGTATTATTTTGACTTTCCATATAAAGTTCCATATAACTGGAAAAATAATGCTGATGTTTCTAGTAACAAACTAATGATGCAAGTTAGGAACCTGTGTAACATAACTTGATCTTTTGGGAATAACTAGAGAAAACTATTTGTTCAAATTATAAAAAAAGCTACATTTTGCTAAGATGTATTAGCATTTTTGGTGACACAGCAAAATCCTTCCTTTTGCCAAAAACTTAATTTTCAGTTTTTCTCTAACTGTTGTGTCATGTTTAGACTGGATGGCATAAATATCTAAAGCCTAGGTACTGCCCATTGTGAATTAAATTGGAAGAAAAATAAAACTTAAATACAGTAAATTCAGTTCTTTTACAAAGCCCTAAATCCAGAGAAAGGCAAATGGTAAATCCCAATGGGCCATCTATGAAATCAGGGTCACTATGAAAATAATCTCAAAATGGCAGTTGACTAGAACAATGTATCAGGATATTTCTCTCCTTACTATTATCCTTATTATTATTTTTTTAAGGACTGATATAGTGGTCAAGTATCTTTGAAGTTGCTTTAAATAATGCAATACACTTTTAATATTTCTTTAATGTTGCATTTTTCATAGTCAGCATTTATCCTAGTATCCTTTACACTGCTTGCTTTGCTTGCTCTTGTTCTCATTCCTGTATGTATAAATTGTTCAAAGAACTGCCTTACATGTGTAATGTAGAACTGAAACCCACCATTAAGGGTGTGTATTTAGCGAGAGTTGCAGGTTAGAAATGTAGGCAACATTGGACATTATTGCATTTTTATCTATGACCCAAAAGACTGAACCCTGGATGGTGAAAACACCACTAAGTAGTTTACAGCAGATATAAGCTATGTAGTGTTTACACAGATTTACATTCATATTGCAGAGATATGTAGTTTGTCTTTGCAATACTGTATTTGGGTGCATTTTATAATGTAATGAAGAATGGTACAGATATTTTCTAAGATACAGTATAAAAGCAGCAAATGTTTGAGATTATAAAGCTGGAAATACACTAAAAAGATCCCTGCATTCGGTATACTGTATCTTGGAAATTGAACGTAAAAATATTAAAATCTTATTGGAGTGTCTCTTGTTATGTAGAAGGGATTATATTTCTAAGATATAGTATAAAAGCAGCAAATGTTTGAGATTCTAAAGCTGGAAATACACTAAAAAGATCCTTGCATTCGGTATACTGTATCTTGGACATTGAACGTAAAAATATTAAAATCTTATTGGAGCGTCTCTTGTTATGTAGAAGGGATTATTTTAAAATTAAACTCATACAAACCTTGGATATTTTTAGATAACTGAAACACTAATCACAACTGTAAATGTATACATGCTCTTAAGAATAACATATCATGAGTCAATGTCTATTTTAGATTCCCTTGATAACTTGCACAAAGTTTTGTGCAAGGCACATAATACAATGCCCAAATATGGAATTGCTTTCCATGTAGGGTTGCCATCTGGCCTGTATTTCACAGGCTTAGCCTGTAAACTGCTAGATAAGGCTGGAATGGGAATTGCAAATTCATCTGCAATGTATTTGCTAGTAAATTTGTACTTACCTGTTGTTCTGTCCCTGTCTATCACCCAATCCCCACTCTGCACATGCACATATCAATTTCTTTAAAATTATGCTGGTATTCCATAGCAGATGTTAAGATGTGTCTATCTTGGTAAATCTTCTGAAAGTTGCAGTACTCATTATTATGTTGGAATTCTTGGGAAAAACAGAATTGTAAGACACATATCGGTTTGCTCCATTTTTTGTATTGGAGCCAAATGGTGGTCAATTGAGATATGAAGAATTGGTAAATAACAGTAGGAGTAAGCAGTAAAGTAAACATTTTTGGTGCCATAGTAGTGATCTTAATAATGGAAAAATACATATCAGCTAGTCCAGACTGATCAACTGTAAATGTTCTAGACCAGTAAAAGCTAACTGCTGATTGGTTGTCATGGGTTACAACAGCATGTCAAACAATGCTTTTATTTTTCTATAAGCATCTTTAAATATAAGTACTCATTATATTTTTTTTTTCAATCGCCAAATAAATCGGCTCCAAAAGCTTTCAACAGCTGATAAATCTGAGCTAATGATGTTTCTGTTTATTGTAGTTATAGTGCCATGAACACTTAGCGAAAGAAAAAAACACACACTCTAAGTAATAGTTATAATCCTCTTGCACATATTTCACATAGATGCTTGAATGTAAATCAATAGGCTGTAGTTCCATAAGTTATACACATTAACAGTTTATAAAACCTCTCGTCATACTGTCAAACTTGAAATTGATTTCTCTCTAATTACCTTTTATCCCTTTGGTATTTTATTACCTTTTATGTTTTATAGCCTTGAAGCTTTCCATTTCTACTTGACATCAAAAGTTCTCGGTATCAATACCTTTCCAGAGCTAAACCTTGCAAAGAATATAATCTCTCCAAAGAGTTGCAATAGGCTAATTGCTGCTGGGAATTTTATATACATAAAACATAAAAGTACAGAATTGTAAAGATATATTTCTAAGCTTTGCCAGTAACAAACACTGGAAAAGGGTTCAGGTACTATTTTAATAAATTCTCTTTGCAAATATTCTTTTTAAGCAAATGACTGGCAGACAATTAAACTAAACATATATATTTACCTACAAGGTTCTCTAAAATGTCCAAGTCTTATTATTATTGGTTAGTCCTAGATAATTTTCATACTTTTTTATTTTATAAGTGCTGAAATGTTTGCAGTGAATTGGAGTTTTTAATTTCCAAGTAAGCGACACGCAAGGTAGCCAAGAAAGTAAACAAAGTACAAAAATCTTTATTCAAACAACATGTACAACCCCAGCCTTACGCATTTCATGTCTGCTTGGCTGATGGCCTATGACTAAGGGCAAAAAAACATGCATGAAATGCGAAAAACAGTGTTTACAGCAATCTGCTCCCCTTGGCCTACTAATTGTGTAAGGTCCTCTTACCTGGCAGCGGAAAATGGCGGCTCTCCACGTGGGTCATGCTCGGCGCCGGACTCTCTGCTCCCGCGACGGAACGAGTCGCGCGCGTCAACTTCGACGCCGGCGCATCCACGTCGGCGTCGGATTGGTCGCCCGCGACGAAACGTCAGCGCGTCGACGTGATGACGCCACTGCGCCCAAATTGGCGCCAACTTTTGCCTATTTAAACTGCCAGAACACTATGGACTTTGCCCAAGTATAGGTCTTAGTTTCTAAGTTCCTGGGTGTGATTTGCTGCTGTTTGATTCCTGTTTTTGACCTTTGCCTGAACTCTCGACTACGAACCTTCTCTGCCTGGATTGACCCTTTTGCCTGAACTCTCGATTACGAACCTTCTCTGCCTGGATTGACCCTTTTGCCTGGACTTTGATTACTCTTTTGCTTAACCCTTCGGATACCACGCTATTACTGGACTTTGCTTCTTCCTTGGTCCGCTACTCAGCTCTGAGCCTTCGGGCCCTGACAAATTGGTAGTTAGTTTCAAACCTGCACTTGCTTTACATACAGACAATGTACAGTCATGTTTCCTGTCATTTAAATTCAAATTCCCTTTGAACCCTGACTCCTGATGCCCTGCCTTACTCAAGTTAATGTTTATTTTCTTCTAAGCCTACTGGTCATTTTCCTATTAGATTAACACATTTTAACTACCAAGATCATGGATAAGTATTTTGATAAATGACCTTTACATATTTTAAAAAAAATAGAATTGACAAAGCTCCCATGAATACAGCTTAGAATATTTTCAATTTGCATTGCTTTCCCAGTTTAATTCACCCACATTTCAACTGCACATGGCTATATTATCTAATGTCATGCCCCATTATGACTAGTCAAAGCAACCCCAAAGACCATGAAAACTGTACTGTTGATGCATACCTGAGTGGTTTAGCTCATAATACTTGCAATGAAAATTCAGACATGAATTTCTTCTAAGAGCCTACTAAAATGCCTTCTATATTTATTTGAATTGATTCTGTTTTCAATGCTGATAAATCCTATCTCAAATCATAGGCTGAAGTCAGAGAAGCTAAAACTTTAAATTATTTGTTTGGTATAAAAGTAAAAATTGGAAAAAATAGATAGGCTGTGCAAAATAAAAAATGTAATGTATAAAGGCTGGAGTGACTGTAAGTTTAACAGAACAGAATACTACTTCTTGCTTTTCAGCTCTCTTGGTTTACACTGCCTGGTTACCCTGGTTACCAGGCAGTAACCAATCAATGACTTGAGGGAGGGCCACATTGGTTATCACTGTTGCTTTTTAATCTGAGCTGCATGCTGAGGATCAATTGCAAACTCACTGAACAGTTATGTCCCATGTGCCCCCCCTTCAAGTTGCTGACTAACTCAGATTTAGGGAGCTGAAAAGCAGGCAGTTATGTTGTGTTCTGTTATGTTAGACATCCAGTCACTCCAGCCTTTATACATTACGTTTTTGGCTAACTAACTATATTAGAAACATTTTTTATTTTGCACAGCCTATCTCTTTACCCAGTTTTTATTTTTACCCTGAATCTGTTCCTTTAATTACTGTAAGTAAAGCCATCTCAGAGGTTATAACAAATAAGCCTACCACAAAGGAAATTAATTAAATCAGTGAGAAGGCTTGGAGAGACAATTCAGATATGTAATATGTTGTAGAAAAGATGTGTGGTATAATATGGGCTCAAGGTGAGCCCCAAAAAAATACTAAACATACCACGTTAGAGTCCTGCACAGGTCAATTTTTTGCAACTAGTGATGGGCGAATCTCCCGAGATTCACTTCGCCGAAAAATTTGCTCAAATCGGCGAAAAATTTGCGAAACGAGTCGCGGGAAGCTTTTGACGCGCGTCAACTTTGACGCGCGTCGATTCACTTTCGGCGCGTCGCGGCGTTTCCGCCTGGCGAAAGTTCGCCGAAGTCGCGCGTCATTTTCGGCGCGTCATTTTTGTTGCGCGTTGCTTTCGGTGCGACGCGCAACTCGTTTTTTCGGCGAATTTTCGCCAGTCGAAATTTCGCTGGTGATTCGCGAATTTATTCGCCAGCGGCGAATCGCGGGAATTAGCCGCGAATTCGGCCCTGGCGGATAAATTCGCCTATCACTATTTGCAACCCGTCCCTGACCCGTACTTGCAATCCTCAACCTGCAATCCACATTCTTACCCGCCTGGACCCGCTACCCAACCCCGACCCGCAAGTACCTTATCCTCAACCCAGACCTGCTGACCATCAAGAATCAGGAAGTGCTGTCATGCTGACCATCAAGAATCAGGAAGTGTCATTGTAGGCGTCATCAGAAAAAAGGAGTAAAAATCGCTACTGAAAAGATCCGTGGCCCGACCCACGTGTATACCCACACCCGGAACTTCTACCCGCAACCCGCAGGGTACCGCAGGTTTTTGTGGGTAACCCATGGGTACCTTAACCACTGCAGGACTCTAAACCACTTATTTGTTTGTAACCACTTAAAAACTAAACTCTGAATTTATCTCATTATTTTATTTAAAAAAATCATGACCAAACTAACTCCCATGACCAATTGTACCTTATTTATTTATTAAAAATTTTAATTAATAAAACCTAATAAAATCGAGTAAAAAGCAAAATAATCTTATTTTTTTTACTTTTTTCCTGACTTTTTCAGATTATTGGGCTCAATCCAACACAAACCATGATATTTTTTAAATGGGGAAAGGTGCCTCTCCCATTTTCTTATACAGGACCTCAACAGGTGTGAGATGGCGGATTTTTGGATTTGGGATTTTTGCAGCATCAGGGAATAATAAACCTAAAAAAATTGGAGCTTTTTTTTCCCCAAGAAAAATGTTTGTTTTTGCCCCAAAAAGCTGACCAGATAAATTAGAGGTTTGGTAAATGACCCCCTTAATGTAGATTGAATTGTTTAATAAAAAATTGTTTAACTGAATTAATTATACTGCATGTACAGTATGCTAAATATTTTCTGTGTGCTTCACAATTGGATGGTGTCCTGGTTAAAGCCAGTAAATATTTTCCAGCATATAAACATATTAACTTACCATCATATTTTTTTGTCGTTAAAAATGTGGCATTTAAATGAATGAGTCTATTAAACATTAGGTTTTCACTGACCTGTAACATGCTTCTACATTGGAAGGCCTTCAGGCCTATTTAGCCTGTTCATAAATGCTTTCATAACATAAATTACTTTATTGTATACTCTCATCATGTTTCCAGTTCCCTGAATTTCAATACTAGAGTACTTGACTTACAACAGAATACTTGGCTTTCAGCAGTATACATACATAGGCTTAATATTTTATTCACAATTTTCCAAAAGGCATTTCTATGGTGGGTTTAAAGCTCATAGCCATTGGATATGTATGTACAAATTAATTAATTAATCAATTCATTCAATCTGGTAACCCTTGTCTAACACAAGAAAAAAGTAAATGAACCATTTATGCATTGGTTGATGATTCTAAAGTGAAGTCAATTAAAATAACAGAAAATTACTCATCGTGCCTTCAAAATATTCATAATGGCACATTTCTAGTTTTATTTAATTTAAGAAGGAGCTAATCTGGTGTTTGTTAAATTTCAGTTTTCTTTTATTTGTTTATTTTCCAATTTCTTTGCAATAGATTCTGTGAAAAATATTTTTCTACTATGACAGTAAGTATAAAAAATAAAAATTATAGTACAAATACAACTGCCAAAAATGTAATTCTTATTGGTGTTTTGAAGACATCACAGAGTGTTACAGGAGATAACTAAAGTTCAGAGGTGTTCAAGAACCCTGGGGTCAAAGTACCTTTAGCCCATAACCATGCCCTTACACATTGGAATTAATGAGCTAGCACAAGGACTTAAGGTGCATAAGGGTTCATAGGACACCCACAAGGCCAAGGGTGCTGGCCTTATGAGCTAGAAGAGTGTAATGTTAAAAAAAGGCCAGAATATAGACAAGAGATAATCAAAAGTATAGTTCCAAAACAGTCCAAACTTAAATGGGTTGTTCATCTTTGAGTTAACTTTGGTATGAAGTAGAGAGTGATTTGCTGAGATAACTTGCAATTGGCTTTCATTTTTCATTTCTTTTTTTAGTTATTTAGCTATTTATTCAGCAACTCTTCAGTTTGCAAAGTATGTAATCTGATTTCTAGAGCCCAAATTACCCTCACAACCAGGCATTGATTTGAATTAGAGACTGGAACATGAATAGAGAGGGCCTGAATAGAATGATGAGCAATAAAAAGAAGCAATAACCATATAAATGTGTAGCCTTAGAGAGAATTTGTTTTTAGATGGGGTCAGCGACCCCCATTTAAAAGCTGTAAAGAGTCAGAAGAAGAAGACATATAATGCAAAAACTATAAAAAATAAATAATGCACACAATCAAAAAGGTGCTTAGAACTGGCCATTCCATAATCTACCAACAGTTAACTTAAAGGTGAACCACTCCTATAATGAACACAGACAATTATGAGAGACAGGGACAAGAATTCAGGACCCCTAGCATTCTAAATAAATTACAGATCAGCAGAAACTAGCATGCAAAACAGGAATCAGAGTAAGGAACATGGACAAAATAGCATAACCTGAAAATAGACCATGTAAAGGGGAGCGCAAGACTGAGGATTCTATAGGTAGGCTCTACTATGAGGTAAACAGTAGACAAAGCAGTGACTTGCTATGTCTGCTTAATGTAGTGCAGTGGTCACTGAGAATCAGAGCCAGAACAAAAGAAAGATCTGGCAAGGCTTTAGGGGAGTTAAGGAAGTACCCTGAAAATTGGTCCTGTGGCCTAGAGGCCACTATGTGCAATGTCCAGGTTCAAATTACTAATTTTCTGGTTGCTTTAGCTACACTGGCCACTGAACAGTATGTGACACAAATAATATCACACAAGCAGGATGATATCGTTGAATAAAATAATTGTTCTTTTTCTCAATGGTGATGTCTTTACACATACAGTATATAAAAGGTGTCCCAATCTTACTGTTCTTTAAAAATAAAATATATAATATATAATCATTTTAGCATCCTCTCTCAGCTTATCATTTTGCTCCTGCTACAAACAGTTGACTAATAATAGGAATAATTTGTTGTACCATCAGGTATCAGTTAGAGAATTAATTTGTCCAAAAAACCTCAGTGATTGTGGAAGCCCAGCTGCCAAACAATGCAATTTGTTTTGAGGAGAAAAATATTAGGCTGAAATGTTATATAACATCAATGATATTATGTTCACATGATCATTACTGTTCTTAAATATCAAATATAAGATGTCTGCATTTTCAAGCTGAAAAAAATGACTGATTTTCAAGGAAACTAAAGCCGAATATTATGTTTAGTTTTGTTTGATAAGTACTTGGCATTAATAAAATAATTAAAAAGCATTTGTAAAGTCAGACCATCTCTTTCTGCAGTAAACAAAGCAATTACGTAAGTTTAGGCCAGCAATAACTTAAGTGAATTTAATGCAATATAAGTTCTTACTGCTTTAACCCTTTGATTTTAATTATACTAATAAAAGGTTTGATTTATGTAGGTCCCTGTGTTAGTAACATCCCTACTGAAACCATAACTCAGTTCCATTTAAACCAGGAATCTACAATATGATCTACAGTGCAATTTCCAGTATTTCTCCACCACCTTGAATAGCAAAGGGTTGGTGAGAGCTAAAGAACTGTTTCTTCTCCTGATATTAATTTAATGGCAGCGATACCACTAATGTATTTTAGGACCAAACCTAAAAGGACTGGGGTTCAATGCCTTACTAATTAAGCTTGTGAGTGCACTGTAATTAGCTATTTATGTCTGGTTATCTGTCTTATGATGCACTAACCTGTTCCTGATCCCTTTCAGCCCAAATAATTTCCTAAAATGGATCTCAGAACCCTTGAAATACTTGAATACCTTTTATTTGAACTGTGTTCTTTTCCATGGAGGTAACATGAATGTTATATCTTGCTATGTTTTATATGTGCAAAGTGTATTATAAGATGCAGATTGACAAATTACACATAATACATGCTATTCCCCACAGTTACGTCTGCTTTTGCAGGTGTGCTTTGAATGATCCCTGTATTTTTCATGCAGCTAGATGTAAGAAGATAATACCTTTGGTTACTGTCCAGGGGTCAATTGATCCAGTGTCGATAAATGAACCATACAGTATGTTTGAATAAGCCTGGTATTTAGAACAGAGAGTGGAAAACAGAGTTCTGCACACTGGACTGCTTATCAGAAGTCTTTATTCATCCAAAATAAAAGACAAGCAGCATAATTTGTTTAAAGCATTTTGGGTGCAGCGCACCTTAATCATAAGCTTATGATAAATTTGAAATTGATTTGAGTTTGCAGGTTGATCCTAAATTTGATTTGAGTTTGCAGGTTGATCCTAATCACCCAAATATAAATTTTTAATTTAATTCAATTGGTCTTTTTTTTTTAAATTTAGAGTTTATGGGAGATTATGGGAATTTTTAGAAACTCCCATAAACTCGAAATGTAACCCTTGATAAATCTACACTTAAGTCAGGAGATGGCAGGGGAAGTGCACATGTTGTGAAAAGGAACCAGTATTAAACGTAAGGAGGAGACAAACAGAAAAACATGGAAACTTAGTTGAATATACAGTATATGGGGTTGCATAAAAGTAGGGCTGCACCAAATCTACTACTTGGGATTCAGCCAAATCCAAATACCAACCAAATCTGAACCCTAATTTGTATATGCAAATGAGGGTTATAAAGGGCAAAAGAGACAATGTTTTTAGCCTCCTTGTTTGTGTGATAAAAAGTTATGTGATTTTAAAGATTTGGATTCAGTTTGGCCAGGCACCTGCCAAAAAGTTAGAATCCTGGCCGAATCCTGAACCAAATAACAGATAAAGATGATCTAAACACTAGTGATGGCGAATTCCTGCAACTCGCCGCTGGCAAATAAATTTGCGAAACGCCAGCGACAATTCGCTGGCGTAAAAAAAAAAGAGTTGCGCGTTGTTTTGCTAATTTTTTCACCAATAAGCGAAACGGGATAGATTCGTCCATCACTGCTAAACACTATTGCCAACCACAAACTCAGTTTTAACTGATAATATGAAGGTTTAGAGCATTCTAGGAAGAAGTCTTGCTTTGTTCCTGCTAGTGGAGCTGTAAGATTTTAACAAAGTTTTCTATCACATAACATATAAAAAGCAGTATGCTTCCCTATAGTATTTTAAGTTATAGGGGACAGATCTGGGACACTCCGTAAACTGTCAGTGACTGGAGATAATTAATCAGCAAAGGTTGTTTTGAAGCAAAAAGAGACTTTGGGGCATGAGCTGTGAAACAAGGCAATGGTTATTAATTATTCATGTACACTTTTGCTGTGTATTACAAATCATCATTTGGTCTAGTACAGTAGACAATTTTTGGGGATCAAAACTTTTCCTTGGTAAAGTGCACATGGAATGAAATGCCTGAGTAATTAAATGAATGACACTATCCAACAAACTGAATACTGCAATGTTAGTAAAGATTCATTTTTATAAAGAGGTGTATCTGCACGGTGAAACTCACTGTGCTCCCATCTGGCAGACTCACTGGACCTGTATCACACCGCCTAATGGCTGATAACACTTCCAAAGAGCATTTTATAATTTGAAGGCCCGCCAAACAATAACATCATACGTATATATGTAATATTCAATAAATTAATATGCAAATTTTGTAATAATAAATTATACTTTTAAAGTAAAGTATATCTGCAACTCGATTAGACTCGGATCGGCTATCAAACTGTCAAGTGACTACTGCCATCAGAACATGGAGAAAAGGTTTAAAATGCACTGAAATGTATCTAATGAAAATTGTGTTCAGTATAAGGTAAAAATGTATTCAACAACCAATGCCCATGTGCAATTTCATTGTGATATTTTAAAAGAAAAACAAGAAGATTATTCCTTATACATAAAAGTGAGCATGGGCAAGAACAGGCCACTACCAGTCAGTCTGGCATTTAGGTTAGGCTAGTGGATTTGCAGGCTTAATGAAAAAATCCGCGAAATGCATTGAAGTCAATAAGTGGTTTTTACCCATGCAATGTTTTTGCTCACTACAATTGCAGTTCACATTTTATTTTTGGGTTGTTGTCTCACTCCAAATGCATTGTCAATGGGCATTTTTCCTCACTCCGAATGCATTGTCAATGGGCATTTTTTTAACTTGTCACTTTTAATGGGTTTGTACAGATAAAGATCTCTGTATGCTCCACACACAGACAATATGAACTGCAAAGGCATGTCAGAAGATTAGTCAAATTCCAGGCACAAGCTCATAGTTACATAGTTTAGTTACATAGTTAAGTTGGGTTGAAAAAAGTCCATCAAGTTCAACCGCTTCAAATAAATCACAGAGTACAAATCTACACAGCCCTAGTGAAACTATACAGTATATAACAATATCTATATTAATTGTAGACAGCAAACTGTTCAGCTATAGCGATCCGGACTACAAATTATCCTATTCACTTTCCTAATAAATGAATGCAACAAAGTTCATAATATAAAAATTAGTCAAATGTACAGAGCAGGCAGCAATCAAGGAGGTCCAGAGAAAGGTCAAAATGTGCAGAAGAACAAAACAAGTCTTTACCGCTGTTGTTGGCTACATTTGCCAGCACAGGTACTCCAATTAGTCCTGCTAAATCAATATACAATATACGAGCTTTGGAGGCAAGAAATAGATGATGTGCACATCTAGTGCATACTGATCACAATGTTTGTACACCTGGACATCAGCAGTCTGGTCATAAAGCAGAGGTGAACTAGAGTGTGTGCTATACAGCTTTCTCCTATTGTAAATTAAAGTAAGTTAAAGAAAAAAAAAATAGTTTAGAAAGGAACAAATGAAATAAAGGATTCAAATTTAAATGTAAAGTGCATTCTAATATTACAAAGACTAGACTTGTCTGGAAAAGCTTTGATATGGTCTGTTGTTCCAATCTAAAGAGAATACTAAGAGCAATATTTTAACAGCATTTCTTCAGCACCATTTAGGGCTATTAACTGAGGTATGAAGATATGGTTTCTTCTGAGGTTAGCACATAGAGTACAATGTATGTATATAAATAACCACAGAACAGAATAAATACAGCACTAGAAAACATTTACCAACATAAATTACATGCAAGAGTCTAGAGTACATGATAAATGCAAACAATAACACACTTAAGAGATGCAAGAATTGTACATCTGAAATTGTAAATGCTGAACTTGGAAAAGGAAACTACTATTATTATTTAATTTTCCAATCAAAGATCAAGGGAGATCTGTGGGATGAGTGAAGAATTTTGCTTTGTTTCACCAAAAAAATACCTATAAAGTCTAATGCATTGTTAAAAAAGTTGCATGGTTTGAAAAAATGATGTGGGATTTGAAAAAGAGACTATCTCCCCATTGACTTCAATATGTTCATAATTGTTTTGCCTTTTTATGAAATTTCTGCTAAGTGATCCCTAATTCCACATAATAATTGCTTGTATCTTAACAATCTTCTGATTATGTAAATATATTAATGTTGGAAGGGGTTTATAGCTTTGGGATAGCACTAAATCACCTACAGTGCTTCCCCCTTTGTGTAACAGATGGATTCACCTGAATGCAATATAAAAATACTATGTCTATAATACACACAGTTGAAACAGTAGTATGATATTCCAAATGATTCCTCAGTACAACTGAAAATAAATGTTTCTGCAGCATTTGTTGTTCTCATTAAACATTCAATTTCAGCATCCCCTATACCTCTATAATTACATAAAAAGTGTGAAATAAATACTGTATATTCCATAATGTATTATTCTGTAGGGAACTGGCACTGGACAGATATACAATAGACTATGGAATATATGCATTCACTGTAAAATGAAAATCTAGTGACCTGCTTCCTCTGATATGCAGTGATGTAATAGAATGCCTGAAGGCAATCACATAAAGCTATAAAGAAAATTCTTTTATTTATGCTATTTGGTACCATGTTATTTATGGAGAGCATCCACTTCCTTTCTCTGCACAGAAGTTACTGATTTGGATGGCCCACAGATATTTATCATGAACCAGTTGCTTGCAGTCCCGTACAATTACTCAAGTGGTATAGCAGAAAGGGGTAGCTTATCATTTTGTCAACCATAGATCCCTTAGAGACATCAATGCCCTGTTTGTGTTCCAATGCATGTACCCTAAACCCCCTTGTGGTTTTACCTACATATCTGAGTCCTCATAGGCACTGTAAAGTGCCAACAATAAATTGAAATATATGTATGTGTTGTATCCATTTGTGTATGCACTTAGTAAATTAATCATGCCTCTGAAAGCCTTACATTAAATGCCTTAGTGAGCACCTGTATTTTGTGACCTTCTTTTGGGAGTTAAAGTGCTCATAATAATCCTATAACAATAACAATCCTATTTAGCAATAACAATCTTAACAATAACATTAATATTAATAATATTAATAATAATAATAATAATAATAATAATAATAATAGTAACAATCCTATACAAGTTTCATCATACATTTTTATATGTGCATTCAAAACCTTTTGGTTTCTGATTTAGTTCTCTGATGAAAGACTGGAATATTTTTTCTTCAGTTCTTTTGGATTTGTAGACAACACACATTCCAACATATCCTATTATTAACCTGTTATCCAAAATGCTCAGAACCTGCGGTTTTCCAGATAATGGAACTATCAGTTATTTTGATATTCTCACATCTAGGGGCTGATTCACTAGGGGTCAAATTCAAATTTTTTAAATTCAAAGTAATTTTGTGCTTCTTCGACTAACGAATAGCCCAAAATTCGATTCAAATTGAAAAAATTAGAAAATTCAAACTTTTGAATTTTTAAGTACTGGCCCTTTAAAAATATTTCTACTTTGACTATATATTTGCCATTTTAACATAAGGGGGAGCTCACAGATCTTGTCCTGAAATTTTTTCTAAGTTCTAAGAAATCAAAGGATTTTGGTGAAAATCATTTGATTGACTCGAACGATTAAAACGATTTTTCATTTGATCAAATATGGCCATTTTCTAACAAAAACTACCATATGTGATTGAAAATGACCCCCCTCAAAAAAATTTTGATGGTCGAATTTCGAAGTTTTTTCCACTTCGAAATTTAGTAAATCAGCCCCTAAGTTTACAAGAAAATCATGTAAACATTAAATATACCCAGTAGTCTGGTTTTGCTTCTGATTAGGATTGATTATCATAGTTAAAATCAAAGTCAACAGGAAGGGGAAACAGTATTGCAGTTAAAGGGCTAGATTCAATTCAGTGAGAAAAATTCTCTTGGTTTATAACTTGAAAATGCATGGTTGAGATCCAATAGAGGAGAAAACACTTTTCTCCAAATTTAGTTCCATTTTTTTATCATCAACTTCATTAGAGTTGATGGACCAGATTCAATTCAGTGAGTAAAAATGTTATCACATATAACGTCATGGACGAGATTCAATTTGAGATGCAATTCATTTCAGAATACTTATCTCACAGTTTATCACTTGAAAACTATTGAAGTCTATTATGGGAAAATCTGGAACTGAATTTGGAGAAAAGTTTTTTCTCCTCGAATTGAATATATTTAGTGATGGGCGAATTTATTCGCCAGGGCCGAATTCGCGGCGAATTCCCACGATTCGCCGCTGGCGAATAAATTCACGAATCACCTGCGAAATTTCGCCTGGTGAAAATTCGCCAAAAAACGAGTCGTGCGTCGTTTTTTGACGCGACGCGTCGTTTTTTGACACGACGCGACGAAAGCGACGCGCGACGAAAACGATGCGTCCCGCGACTCGTTTCGCAAATTTTTCGCCGATTCGCGAATTTCTCTAGAAATTCGCGAATTTTTCGGCAAGCGAATCGCGGGAGATTCGCCCATCACTAAATATATTTTATGATTTTTGTGTGAAAAACCATGAGATAAATTTTTTCATTGAATTGAATTGAATCTCATCAATGTAATTGAATCTTATCACGAGATAAGTTTTTCAGAACTAAATTGCATCTCAAATTGAATCTTGTCCATTTTTTTTTTGTATACGTACTGTATATTGGGCCAGATTAAATACAGGGAGAAAAGGGTTTATAACATGAAAAGTACTGTACGAGATTCAATTTGAGATGCCATTCAGTTCAGAATGTCAAAAAAAGAGATATGCACTTGTTCCGCTTATAATCAGACATTTGGAGCTACAAATCTGCCCTGTGCTCCTATAACACCAGCCTTCACCAAGTCAAATAAAAAATACTTTACGTCAATCATTAACTCCCTTTCTAAAAACCCGCACGACTTTTCTCCACCTTTAACACTCTTCTTTCCCCTTCTCCACCCCCTCTGTGCACATCTGTCTCCACTCAAGATATTGCTGAGCACTTCAAAGACAAAATTGACACTATCAGAAGTGAAATGACACTACTCAACCCGCCTAGACTTCCAACACCCTCCTTCCACACTCCCCAGACTCTCCTGTGCTCCTTTGACCATAGTGACTGATGAGGAAATCTTAAAATGTTGGCCACTTCTCATCTTACTACCTGCCTGCTTGATCTTTCTCACTACTAATACTGCTTGATCTCTCCACTGTACAGATGCAGTCACTTGGATTTGTAAGTTAAATGCGTTGTGACTCAGGGCTAATTGAAGAAACTGTGTTATCTAAAGTTATCTTAACTCATTTAATGCATTTAACCTTTTCATTAGCATACCAAAGCATCATTGTTTTCAATGGTGAACTCTTTAATTGGATGGGATGCTGTGACACAATATTCTGTGCTAAGTGGGATAAATGGGATAGATGAGTTAAGTCACGACGCATTTAACACACAATCCAAAGTGACTGCATCTGTATATGATATTCTGGATCACCCCCTTACTATTCTCCCTCTATACTTCCTTCTGCAAACTAATCAACTTGTATGGTTTCCACTACCACCTCTTTGCTGACAATACTAAGATCTATTTCTCCTTCTCCTGATCTCAAACCAGAACTCCTAACTTGGGTCTCCTCCTGCTTGTTCACTATCTCTACTTAGATATCACAATGCTACTGAACCTTAAATTAAACCTCTCTAAAACGGAAATGGTTCTATTTCCTCCAACTAACACCTGTAACATCCCAGAAGCATCTACTGTATCAGAGCTAACAATTCCACTATCACGCCTGGTGCCTTGGGGTTATGCTAGATCCCACCCTGTCCTTCAGTCCTCATAACCAGTCACCTAATAAATCATGTTGCGTGCACCTAAGAAACAAATAGAAAATATAATCATATATCACCCAGGATGCTGCCAAAATTCTTATTCACTCTCTCATCATATCATGTCTAGTCTACTATAACTCTCTTTTAATTCCCTTCCCTGCCAGAGACTGTCATGTCTCCAGTCCATAATGAACACTGCTGCAAGGCCAGTGTCGGACTGGCCCATAGGGATACCAGGAAAACTCCCGGTGGGCCCAGGTGTCAGTGGGCCCTCTTGCTTCTAACAATGTGGCCTATTTTATGTTTATTCCCTATTTCTTTATGTAGAAAAAGAGGCTTAATAATGGAAGAATAGAATACGTAAAAGAATAGCAGAATAAAGAGGTTAAGTGAGAAGAGAAGGAATAATAGTTTGGAAAGTTGGGCCTCTGGTCTAAGGTTTTCTGGTGGGCCCCTGGCATTCCAGTCCGACACTGTGCAAGGCTCATAAACCTCAACAACTGTTATTCCTCTGCCATGCCACTCTGTCAATCCCTACATTGGCTTCCGCTACCTTTCAGAGTAAAATTAAAATTAATGACCCTGGACCTTCACTTGCACATGAGGGTTTCAAGTTCAGCATGCAAAGTTCAATACTGGCTGCAAGTAACCATGTTTTTTACCCACAGTGCAGCAGATTTGCCCACAATTTCAGAGTAATAGCATCAGCTAGGTGGTGGTTTTCCTGACACAATTGAGAAGGTTCTTCATTGTGAATTTGATACAATTGTGCTGAAACTCTTTGGTGTCAGGTTGCTGTAATTTCTGGCCTTCAGAGTCAAACTTACTTCTGGATCCAATTCTTTAAGTGCAAGTATGCAGTGACTATTTATACAGGTCACTGTGGCAACCCTTGAGCTACTTCTGCCTTCAAAGTGCTGTTCTGTCCAGGGTTCATTTTAAAATTACAACTTGAATCTCATTTGTGTCAAACGCAAGGGTAATTTAATGTAATTGTTGAGTGCAACTGTTATGCTGCATTAAAAGTAAACCAGTTGCTTTACGGACACAAACATTGCATTGTAAGTTCAAGGCCCTCAAGTCTTAAACTCTGGTGTGACACAGTCTGCATTTCTCTGCTCTTTGCCCTTCAAATGTTTCTGAAATGTTGTGCAGTATCTATCTGATAGATGTGACACATACAGTAACTGAAACCACTGCAATGTGGAATGTAACTCTCTCATATATAGACATTAAAATCATTGTCTGGCCTTCTTTGAGCTTTTGTGATAAAATAAATTCTTGGCTTTCCAAACATTCCCGCACCTCTCTTAATAATATAACAGAACCTCAAACTATTTTGACTCAGAAAGCTTTGTTAAACCAACAATGTTATATTTATTTCAACTGTACTTCCCAAGTAGAGGATTCGCACTAAAGGAGTCAAAACGGGAATTTATATGGAATGCAGAAATGAGTGCACTAACTGCATTGCCTGGCTACACAGGAGTAACTCCCCATAGAATTCCCAATAACAATTGAATTGGGGGGAAATGCTGCAAGAGCACAAGCCTTCATCTTACTTAGGGAATGGTTGAATTCTGTGCCTAATTCAGGCAATCCTTTTCTTCCTTTCTTCAGAGTCCAGCAGCCAACGCATACACAGTAAAGAGGAAAAGCTGTCTTTTACATTAAAGTCCAGTTTTCAAAGGAAGGAAGAGGATCACTCTCTAGTGCCCTGGGCTGGTGCAGTTTTCTGTGCATTGCAGGAATTACACATGAAGACATGGAAAAGGTGGGGGAATAATTTCCCTTTTAAACATACAGTAAATGCTGAACAGTAGAGCATTCTCGTGCTGGGACCCTCTCTTTCAGTCATGACCCTCACTGGAATTGTCTGGAGGAACAGTGTTGTTACCAAACTGCAGCCATACAAAGATTGATAGAAATGGTTCTTAACCATAAACTAAAGATGTTTAGTCTCCCTTGGTACACTTAATGGTTCAGGCCAACCATTAAATGTACCATTGGAGTACAGGTATGAGATGCAGAAACTTGTTATTCAGAATTCTCTCTCTGAGAGAAGTCTCTGAATTATGGAAAGGGCATCACGAATAGACTCCCTTTTATCAAAATAATCCAAACATTTTTAAAAATTACATCCAATTTCTATGTAATAATCAAACAGTACTTTGAACTTGATCCAAACTAAGATATGATTTTTACTCATCACTCATACGTGAAAAATTTAATTCAGCCTTATGCCTAATCCTCCCCTGTGGAGAATACAGAAACCCCACCAACACATGATTGAATACCTTAAGGACTATTTCCAAACACCAAGAACAAATCCCTACCAGTCTTACACCCCACAGGTAGCATAGGGCAAGCTCAGAATAACCCACATAAGCAGCACTGGGCAAGCAAAGTATGGCATACATGCAGCACTGGGCAAGCAGCATTTAACCCACACAAGCAGCACCGGGCAAGCAGAGTATAACCCACACAAGCTGCACTGGGCCTGCAGAGTATGAAACAAAAGGAGCACTAGACAAGCAGAGTATGGCACACACAAGCAGTACTGGGCAAGCAGAGTATGACCCACACAAGCAGCACTAGACAAGCAGAATGTGGCACACACAAGCTGCACTGGGCAATCAGAGTATAGCACACCCAGAGAGCATAGGGAAGGCAGAATAGAGCAGGAGACAGTGAATGCTATCATTATTCTAAGATATACTCTTTTGTCTCCTTGACACTGCACAATCATATTTTATATGTATGTGAATTGTATTTCTAATAATGCACTTATAGTTACTTATTGATGCAGTGAACCCTTGTTTGTTACTACTAATTTATTGTTGCTTTACAGTGATTTGCCCTCAAGGAGCATTATACAAATAAAAATACATACATACATACTAAATACAGTGACACAGTGCTGGTGCCCCATTAGCATTTTGAATAAAGTGTTGAACAATGTGGCCAGTTTCAGTCTGGGTTTCAGGTGTGAACAAAGCAAGGAGGTCACAGGTGTGAGCAATACAGGGGGTTAGTCTGAATTTGAGTCTTAAACAATGCAGGACCAGTTACTCTCTGTGGTGATAACTCTCATGGAGGGCCACAGAAGGGGGACGGGTTTGCAGGCCGCCAGTTGGACAGCCCTGTTCTACTGTATCTATCTATCTATCTATCTATCTATCTACGGTATCTATCTATCTAATATAAATAGATAAAACCAGATGCAAGATACAAACCAGCTGATAGATACACCAGTCTTGGTGGCTGGGGACTTGAGTTAAGAAATTCCCATATTGTTTAACAGCATTACCTTCCCAGTCAATACATAATTCCAATCTGTTCAAAAATATTCAGCAAGATTAGTTATTTCAGATAAAATGTGCTAGACTTTGGTTTTGAGAGGAGACATTTGTATAGACAGACAGTAATCATGTCTCCAAGGAGTGGAAGGCTCACAGAAGATACAAAATGCAATTTATTTACAATGTGTATTCATTCATTTAGTCCTTCTGCTCATTTATTTATTTTGTCATGTTATAGTAGAAAAGAAAATACGAAATAGGAGACAGTTTGATTATATCTGTGTCCATGGTCTTCTAATCTTTTTTTTTTATCTTGAGTTATATCAAAATCAATCTTAAAGCGCCTTACAGATAAGCCTTTATACAAGCAAAATCTATTTCCTTATGTAAAGGTAAGATTTCCAGTCACACGGTTCTGTTCATTTTGCAGATAATGGCATTTCTCCTTCAGCAGTGATTTCTGATGCAGGAAATTGCATCTTCTGTTAAGAATGAATTCAGACAGTTTATTACATGTCTATAGTTGCAGACACGTTTATTACAATTTAAGAAAAAAAAAATCGAGACGGTTCTTCATTATAACACCGGTTCTATTCATGATGTCTGAAACATATATTTTTAAAATATCCTTATAATCCATATGCTTATAAGGCAATTGCTTATGCTGCAGCACTTTACAGAAAATGTTAATCACTTAAGTTCCCATTGACCTTACAGACTAATTTCACAGTCGCACAAATATGCACCCTTTGATACTATTTATAAAGAGCCATTTAACCTGCTTTCATATTTTCCAGCTGAGTGAGGAAGCCAAGGTACCTGGACAGGCCTAGAATACAGCCTTGGGCACCCCTAGGGTCCTAGAGCCTGATGCCCACATAAACATGCGAATGTACCGGAGAAGGGGGATTAATCGTATGGGAGTACACATTCCCAATACTCTTTAGATTGCAGCTGGGTGGTATGCTACCTCTAATTTCTTTCCACCCTAGGCCTGAGTCTTTATGTCTGTACCTGGAGAAACCTGGCAGACATCTGGTAGCCATTTACTGACACTCCTGCAAGATCACTAAATTGATATCCCATATCTCATAAATATCCTTGATGTCTTGACCTTGTGGGCAGTACTTGGGCACCTTTCAGGGGTAGTCGGGTGGCTATGGCCATTTGGGGGGTGGGATTTAAATGTACTGTTCTCTTTCAAACCAATCCACTGTTTAAATTCACTTTTGGCTTTTTATATTGGAGTTATTCCAGATGGAAATGAATTGCAGCCCTTAATTCTCATTTTAAAAGCAGTTGTTTTTAGTGTCTGGCTGCACCAGATAAAAATCCTGAATGATGCAGAAGTTAGGGGAGGAGCATGGTGAAAAAGTGCAAAGGGGGTAAATGACCCTCTAACACAGTGATCCCCAACCAATGACTTGTTTGTTCTTGGATGTTGCTTCCAGTGACCTCAAAGCAGGGGCTTATTTTTTCATTCTTGGCTTGGAGGCAAGTTTTGGTTGCTGGCAACTGAGCCTCTTGTATGACTATGAAGATTTTCATCCATCTAGGTTAAAGTATATATAGATCATGTTGTATACCGCCTTTTGTACCCCAGAGAAGCCACGCCATGGTTATAAAGACTCCCCAAGATACATAAAGAAGGAGCCCCACTAAGGTTCATTGTCAGCAGCATAAATCCAGTGACATGCAGCATTGCAAAATTCATGGCAAACATCTTAGCCCCATTGGTAGGAAATACAGTACTTCATATCCAGAATACCAAAGAAGACTTTGTAACCAAGATTCATGGTGTTACACTAGAGGCAGAAGAAACAATGGTATCCTAGCATATCACATAATTGTTCACATGTATACTTACAACAATTGAGACTGTAAGAAATCAACTGCAGCAAGATAACACCTTAAGCAGCAGAACAATGCTCAATCCTAACCTACACCGAGACACTGGTTCAGATATGTGGATGACACTTGCGTTAAAATCAGGTCTAATGAAGTGGCAGCCTTTACAGAACACATTCACTAATTGGACAATAACATCAAGTTCACAAGGGAAGGTGTCCATGGGAACAAACTTGCCTTTTTGGACTGTTTGATATGCATCCAAGCGGGGTGTAACTTGAAAACGGATGTATACAGGAAACCCATATGCACTCATATGGTGCATTAGAACTCTGCACTACAGGGCAGACTATGTGGCAACTGATACAGAGTCCAAGGACAAAGAGCATAGAAATCTCAGAGGAGCTTTGAAAGGGGGAGGCAACCCAGATTGGGCCTTTGTCAAAACAGGCCAACAGGAACACCAAAATAAATATCTGGAGTGTAGGAGAACTCAGGATGATTTTCAACAAACACCAAATCATTGTGTTTTTCAAACCTAGCAACACAAAAATTGGTACGCCCAAAGGATCCAACTCCTAAATAAAATGTAATGTGGTATACGCAGTCCAGTGTTGCAAGGAGTGCACTGATCTATACATTGGGGAGACAAAACAACTGCTCACCAAGCAAATGGATCAGCATAGGAGGGCGAACTCTACAGGGTAAGACTCAGCTGTCTTTCTACACCCAAAACTCAAGGGACACTCCTTTGAAGATAGCAATGTCCAAATCTTAGATAAAGAAGACCGCTGGTTTGAAAGAAGTTTGAAAGAGGTGTGAAAGAGGCTATTCATATCAAAGTGGAGCAACCATCCCTGAACAGAGGCGGGGTCCTTCAACACCACCCAGAGGTGTAACTACAGAGGAAGCTGACCCTGTGGCCGCAGGGGGCCCAGGAGGTATAGGGGGCCCATGATGCTCTCATTCATATACAATATCAATACATACTGGTAAAACAGGACAGCCTTTAGATATCTTGGGGGCCCTAAAATTAATTTGCTGTGGGGCCCAATAACGTCTAGTTATGCCACTGTCACCACCTGTCTGCTACATACAATGCTGTTCAAACATCTGTACCCGGGCAGTTTCAAAACACATCACACATCCATTCATGCAACTCTCACAAGTAATACCTTTTTCTAGGAGTTGCATGACACATTGGTTATCCTATCACAGTAAGTACACAGAATCAACACCTGTGAACTTCAGATGTCACCTATCTGAAGAGCTACAATGTGCTATTGTGATTGGATTGTTGGAAGAGTCTATATGCCGAGAATTCAACACCCTCAGTCATTTGAACTGGAACACAAGAAGCTGCTTTGATGAGCCGTGAAACGTCTTCATTAATATTTTTCAGTTGTTTTTTTAATTACTTATATTAGGGAGAGCCTCTTGTAGGTTGCCAGTGTAGCTTGGGACTCACCAATTACAGCCCTTATTTGGCATCACCAGGAACATTTTTCATGCTGGGTTGCTCCTCCTCTTATATTTGAATGTTGCCCCTGCCATAGAGTATCCCACACATGACCATGTGTGAATTTAAAATCCATGACTTACTAAATGTAGGCCACTACAGTAAACATTGCACACTTACATGACCATCAACAGCACATAATTATTAAAAGCATTCTTTACAAATGTTTAGCTCAACCTATAAAATACATTTATAAGTATTTCTGTTGACTGTCATTTTCACATTCTGTGCTTAAGCTGCCCCTTAACTTGCAAGATGAAAATGAGTTATTCGAGATGCATGACGGATGGTAATCTCCATCTTATAGCCTAAGGTTGTAAAGCATCTCTTTTTAAACAACTATTTTGTTGTCTTGAAGCACAGCAGCTGTTACTGAACAATAAAATTCTTTCAACTGTAGAATTCTGCTGCTCAGGCTAAGGATAATGAGAAATGCAATGGCACAACTCCTACAGTGCAGCATGTGGCCTACTGCTGCTAGGGACTCACTTAACATGCCTTTCTCCAGAGAAACTAAAATGCCTCCCAGTGGTTAAATTGCTGAAATCTTCTTATAAAATCCCTCTTGTGCTCATGACATACAGCTAAAAGCAGGAGGAGACTGAAAATTGGGAGTAAATGAAGATAAGCTATTGACCAGGTCATGTCCCACTTGTCTAGCTTTAAACAGAATATTGGCCTAAATTTGTGATTTGTTGTATACATTTTGATTCCACCTCAGCTGATTGTGAACAGAGTGGAGGTTACAGTACATACACAGCTGTTAGCTTTAGGTAGATGTTCTGCAGTACTAAATATTGTATTTGGTAATTTTTGTATAAGCAGCAACATCAGTGGAAGGCTCAACTCTTTGGCTCGTTTTTTGGACTTTGTACTTTGCTCATCAGCTCCAATAAGATCTTGTGTTTTGAAGGTTTATAGTACAACACTTTCCTTTGGGTTCTTAAGCTAAGAAATAGGACATAAAATCACATTTGCTTATGCATGTAATGTATACTATTCTTGAGATATCCAAGCATCTGTCTTTGTTTTTGAATTAAGGTTCCCAGCTCTTATACAGCAATTTGATATCTGCTCCATCTTGCTTACTTCCACATTGCAGTTCACTATATGACCCAGGTGTACCTTTTTAACAATCCTCTTTAGTTCAGGGTGTTTGGTGGACACAGATATTGTTTGAATCATAGCATACCAATGAGAAATAACAAATAATTAAATATGTGATGTACTAACCTTTGTAATTGAATCAAATATGTTATTTAATAAAAAATGTTGATGATGTTTTGATCATATCAGTATGCTCATATGCTTATAGACTGACCATTGTCTGAACATAGGTTGATATTGGGATGTGACTTGACACTGATTTTGCTTGTGATCTCTTCCTGATCTAGCTAACCATGTACTGGCTTGCCCTGTCACTTCTGTATGTGTTTGTTACGCTCTTCTAATTGCAGGTAATGTTGTTGTACCGTGTTAGCCAGTAACAATGTTACAACCCTTTTGAAATAAAAAATAACAAAATGGTTTAAAGGGGATGCCTTTATTGGCAGACAATAATAATCATAGCAAGCTTTCAGAACATTTTAGTTCCTTTTTCAAGCTTGAAAAATGCACTTCAGCACTCCACCCACCCCTGCAATGGATAACATTTTAATTTGATATGTTTTGACCCACCCATAATCTTCTCCAGTGTAGCCAACAAAATATCTGAAAATACCTTTCTATCGGTGTTCAACTTTTTAATCAAGTAACAGCTGGACATTGCCTTCTTCTTTTTTAACAGCTGTTACTTGATTCACAATTTTTACTGGTGTTTTGTTGTTATTGTGTAGGCATATCCATTGATCTAAATAAAAATAAGCCTCCACACAGTCATCATTGATTCATTTTTAAAATTGCATTATGACACATGATCCTGAATATATGATGGCCACAAATGATAAAATGTATGCATTTTTGAATGTGACACAACATATTTAAATTACCATGCTTGATAATGATATTAAATCAATAAACTGTGCACGCAATGCAGAATGATGTGTATAAAGTTACAAATTGTGGAGACTTTACCTTTCTAATTATTTAAGATAAATGGCTCAATTTAATTAATAATTAAATCTTTACTCCCTCAATGACCTTTTATAATGCTACTACAACAGAATTTGTAAATCAGAAAACTAGTGTATTGACTTTCTCTCGCTAATGTTTGCATGAGTAGTTTACAAATCCTTCCCAAGGGAACAGCTTCTAGAGGGAGTGATTTCAGAGCCTGCTCGAGTAAAATTCAGTTAATCATAATGTCATGAATTTACCTAGAAATTACAAAACCATAAAAAAGTAATTGCCTAAATGGAAAGTTCAGGTATTTGATGATTAGTCTATGATGAGAATAGCAGTTATAATGATTATTTTATAATAAGCAGATAAACAAAAGACCTTTTACTATAGCCTACTGTATGATAGATCTGCAATATTCAGACCAATCAAAAATGAGTTAAAACTCCAGTAGTTTCCTTTCCTTTAACTTATTTTTTTATGAACTTGGCTATGCTGGATTTGGGTTTATATTGGAATCTCTTAAAGATGAGATCATACCCAGTATTATTAGGTGTGCAATAATATTGCAGTTAACTGCAATATTTTGGTGGACTTCTGCAATACTCATAGCAGACCATGTAACCATGTTTAGCTGATGGTAGCTATTATATAAAATAATTAAGAAATGTGAAGGCTTTATTGATTTCACTATTAAATGACACAACACAACTTTGGAATGTTAAAATATCTTTGTAGCTGCAATTATCATCAATAACATCATGGTTACTTTGCATAAATACTAAGATTCCAATGTAGTAGTATATTGTACATACCACCCAACACACCCATACATTTTCCCTTTGAAAAAAGAGTTTTAGTCTGAAAAATGTTGGTATTTTCTTACAACAACACACACAGGGTTGGACCAGGAACAAATTCAGTGGGCCCCAGCACAAACCCATTCCCTGCATTGACTATTTCCTCTGCCCCCCAATTTCCTCTCTAGTCTTCCAGCAATGCTGGAAAAGAAAAGGTACATGCGGGAAGGCCGCAGAGGGGTTGCAGCCAGGGCAGGTGCCCAGAGTTAACTTTGCAGCTGGGGACAGAGGAGGCTATGCAACTGGGACATTTCAACTCTAAACACATATCTTAATTTTTTTATATGTATACTGTATGCTGCTGTAGCAGAATTCTTGTATTTGCTGAAATGTTTCATGTAATGCTGGCTAGTGATGGGCGAAACGGCCGCGTTTCGCTTCGCCGATTCGCGAAACGAGTCGCGCGCCGTTTTTGACGCGCGTCGCGTCGATTCCGGCGCGTCGCGTCGATTCCGACGCGTCGCGACTCGTTTTTGCGTGACGAATTTTTGTTGGCGAATTTTTTTGCCCTTTTCGCTAATTTATTCGCCAGCGGCGAATCGCGGGAATTCGCCGCGAATTCGCCCCTGGCGAATAAATTCGCCCATCACTAATGCTGGCAATTGCTGATAAAAAGTTATTTTACCATACAGACCAAAGGGTACAATTCAGTAAACCATAAATAGAAATATAGTATCTGAAGTGTTATCACACTTTTACCTCCACCAGGTAGAGGGAACTACTTCAATGTATTTTCCCCTTAAAAGCCATTCTTTAATTCATCAAGACAATGGGTCAGAAGATCACCGATTTACTAACAGGCATAGAGGACAATTCACTAGCAAATGTACATCACAACTTTCTATGTCTTTCGCCAGGTGCATTTTTGCTCAGGCGAACGATCATGACTCTGCCAATTCACGTGCAAATTTTCCATTACATTACCCCTTTCTCCAGAGTTTTCTTCATCAGCTTTGACCTGGCAAACTGATAAAATGAAGCTACATCCTCCTCAATCTTATGTCCGTGACATCATATTCTGTATGCTGAAAAGTTATAAAAATGATAAAACAAATGCTGGTGTTTTTTTTTCATATTTTAAATTGGGATTGGATTTTAAAGTTGTGATTGTTGAAAAATGTTGGTTTAATGTTTTTCTAACCATTTGAGGGGCATGCCACATTTGTTGGGTGGGCTCATGTCTAGGGCATTGTTTACATGATTTTATAGTAGACTTAGGGGCAAATTTACTAAAATTCCCATAAAATCCTACGAATCCTTTCGAAATTTGATAAGCATTCGACTATCATACGATCAGTATTCGATCAAATTCGATCAAACTTCGAATCCTTCACACAAATTTTGTAAGTTTGCCCCTTTAAGGTATGAGGTAGCAATATTCATTATCCAGAAAACTCCAGGTCCCAAGCATTTCAGATAACAGGTCCCATACCTGTATGTAACTGTGGGCATCATAGTATGTATTGAATCATGTATGTGCTGTTGCTTTCACACACACTATCTAGCTGTAAAAACGGTCACATAGCAATTTGCACTATAACATTTTATATATATATTTATTATAGATCAGTGATTCAGATGTTTCCAGTTTAAGCTAGTGCTTGTTAGGATTAACATTTGAATCATTTTAGTTTAGTGCACGTCATTTTTCAGTTGGAAGAACATGGTGATGACGTTTGTTGATCTGATCCGCCACACATGAACTAGGATGGAAGATGTTGCCTCATGATATTGACACTAGGCTGCTACAGATAGATCAGTCACTTAGTAACGCATTTTAGGCAGCCTGAAGACAAATGTCTGAGGCATCATTTGGCCACTTATGATTTATTACTATGCTATGTTCTTGAACATGACAAGGGTTAAATAATGTGTTTTGCCCTGTCTCAGGACACTTGCTGTTTGGCCTTCAGTGTGTAAATAAAGGTTCTTTGCTGACAGCTGCTCAATAAAAACTAGAATTCTAATTACATTGCTTAACAATAAAGCACAGAAGACTTTTTATCTTCTAAGTTTATAGAAATGTATCTGGGGACCTAACCATAATACATTATTTCTATTTGAAGCTATTATGGACATGTGAAAACAACTCCATCTATTAACTGTAATTTGCAGTAGCATTTTTAATTGATTGTAATACAAGTTTTATAAATATTTATCAAACTTGATTAATGATATAAACAAGTAGTGACATCTGCTTTATCTGTGTTTAAGGCTTCTGTAGCATTCCTTTTCGAATATCGAACATCACTATGTGTATGTCAATGCTATATAAAGATATATAACGACTTAATATCTGACTGTAAAATTGTGGTCTAAAAAGGGAAGTTAGCTTTAAAATAATCATGTGAAAACTGTGTTGCCGAACACACACCACACACACATATACAGATGCAGTCACTTGGATTTGTAAGTTAAATGCATCGTGACTCAGGGCTAATTGAAGAAACTGTGTTATCTAAAGTTGTCTTAACTCATTTAATGCATTTAACCTTTTCATTAGCATACCAAAGCCCCATTGTTTTCAATGGTGAACTCTTTAATTGGATGGGATGCTGTGACACAATATTCTGTGCTAAGTGGGATAAATGAGATAGATGAGTTAAGTCACGACGCATTTAACTTACAAATCCAAGTGACTGCATCTGTATATATATATATATATATATATATATATATATATATATATACTCATAGGACTTAGGGTGCAAACCGTGTACTGGGGTACATACCTGGGTGCCAGCAAAAAACATAATCTAAAGTGAGACAAAGTAGCGGCACTCACAGGATTTCTTAGAAAAAATAGAAAAAACCTTTATTAGACTCAATGTTTCGATCCCCCACAGGGATCTTCGTCAGGAGTATACAAACAAACGAACAACCAGAGGACCCAAGCACCCCCAATATTTAAAACCAAAAGTGTAAGATTTTTGGCGCCTAAAATGGTTGCCAAGCAACCAAGGATGCTAACACCAAACCCGTGTTCAAATAAAATCGTAATGCCAGAGAAACAAGAGGATCGGGGCCTGGGAAATGGTAAGTATCGAGCAGGGAGAAAAAGAAGATAAAGTAGTCACCAACAGAGAAGAAAATGAGAAAAATAAAACAAAACAAAACCACCATTGCCAGACCTCTACCACATTATTTGCCCCTGTGTCCTGCTCCAATCAGAGCCCAGCGTCGGGTCTACCAGCAAATCCGTGAGTCGCATAGAGGTGGGTGTGCGCTTAGTTGCGCAACCTACTTACGAGTGTCAGACCATTACCAACTGATCGTCCCTTAGCAACCAAGGCGACAGCACACCAGCGTGAAGTGTTAGCAGCGAGCGCAGAGACCTGCGCTATCTGCCACAACCCACGACATGCGCTCTTACTAAGCCCAATCGGGATCAGTGGTTCCACCAAATAAAGCATTAATAAGGCAAATTAAGACCGTGTCACGGGTTCCCTTCACTGCTTGCGGCCCTATTACGGCAAACCCATATTGGTGTCAGTCCTACACAACTCAGTATAAGCCCACATATTACTGCAACGAACACAGTAAAGGGTACAGTAAGCACTTTAATGTGGGCACTGGCCAAAACTGGTGGAGTAAACAACAAAAGAATAATAGATAAAGAAAATAAGATCTAAAACCATCAAAAAACCCCAAGGAGCAACATAAAAAGAGGGAAAGAGGAAAAAGGAGGAGGAAAAAGGTTAAGCAACAATTAGTGATGGGCGAAACTCCCGCGTTTCGCTTCGCCGAAAAATTCGTGAATTTCCAGAGAAACTCGCGAATTGGCGAAAAATTAGCGAAACGAGTCGCGCGTCGTTTTTGACGTGCATCGCGCCGTTTCTGACGCGTCGCTTCGTTTTCGGCACGTGTCGCGTCGTTTTCGGCGCGTCGCGTCAAAAACGGCGCGCGACTCGTTTTTCTTGGCGAATTTTTCTGCGGCAAATTTTCGCCGCGAATTCGCCCCTGGCGAATAAATTCGCCCATCACTAGCAACAATATTACAAAATCAAAATAATAAACTAATATTATGTAGCCAACCAATAAAGCTGAGGCCCATTTTTAAACTGACAAGTCCCTGGTTCATTGTCCCGTAGACATCAAAGGAAACATCCCAAAGGCAAGGTTTCGTTAAGCCCTCGTGGATTGACAGTGTCCAGCCGGTATATACATTTCGTTTCTCTTCTTATTAGAGCCAAATCTCGATTACCCCCTCTCTGTAGTGGGGGTTGATGGTCGATTGCCATACAGCGAAATGTTGGTAATCCATGTCCCATTTGTAGGAAATGGCGGGCCACTGGTTGTTTAGCGGTTCTATCCTGAAGTGCCTTGCTAATTGTGGATCTGTGATTTGCTATTCTATCTCTCAACGAGGTGGTGGTTTTTCCCACATAATAGAGTCCACACGGACATGTCACAATATATACCACATACAAAGAAGTACAGGTGAGTCTGTATTGTATTTTGAAGCGCCTACCGGTGTGTGGATGGGGAAAGTCCTTACCGGTCAGTAATGATCTACAAGTGGTACAGTCCGGGCACCGGTAGCAGCCCAGTTTTTGTTGTCCAGATAAACAATTATGTGTTGTCCTTGTTTTGTTTGTAAAGTCTGTCTGCACCAAAATGTCCCTAAGGTTCTGATTTTTTCTATGTCCAAACATCGGACAAGGGGCCTGATGTAAGGATAGGGTGTTATCCATAGCGATGATAGGCCAATTGCGTCTAATGCATTTTTTTAGATTTTTCGAAAAATGAGTGTATTTTGTAGATCATATTCGGGAGTGTAGAACTTCCCTGAGTTTTGTCAACAAGGAGGTCAGCTTGTGAATGAGTCAAAGCCCTTTCCAGTTGTTGTATCAGTAACTCCTCCTTATATCCCCTCTTGAGGAACCTATGAAAAGTCTCTTCTAATTGTTCCTTTGCTATCCCCGGATCGCTGTTGTTACGTATAGTGCGGATAAATTGTGAGTAAGGTATAGACCTGATGGTATTAGGAGGATGTTCACTCGTAGCATGTAAAATAGTATTTCAATCAGTAGATTTTCTGTAAAGACATGTCCCCAATCCTGGCCCGGTTTTGAATATCTTTAGGTCCAGAAATTCAATGCACTGTTCATCAAAGTTCAGGGTAAATTTTATTGGTGAGTCTAATCTATTAAGCATGTCAAAAAACATGTTCAGTGTGTCAGCATCTCCACCCCAAATCATCAGCAGATCATCAATATAACGAAGATACAGTAACAATTTTCTCCCACATTTCCTATGATATTTTCATGTTCAAATTGTAGCATATACAAATTCGCATATGAAGGTGCCAGGGCACTGTATCAGCCGATTGCATTCTTTATTGATTCTTTTCTTCAACCTCTGATCTCTTCAATGCCTTCATTTACTCGTGATGCTACACATGTTATTCAGAAGCTACAACAGCTCAATCATTTGCCTGAACAATACATTTTGGCTACTATGGATGTTAAGAGCCTTTATACGGTCATACCTCATGAACAAGGCATCACAGCTTGTAGAAGAGCACTAGGGACAAGAACTGATCAAATGGTTCCAACTGAATTTATTATTGAATTACTGGAATTGGCTTTGACTAGAAATTACTTCCGCTTTGAAGATACGTTCTACTTGCAAACATCTGGCACCGCGATGGGCGGATTTGTATATGCTACAATTTGTCCCTGTCACTTTGCAAAACCACCATTAAGAAATGGAACACCAGGATTTTATTGCAGTCTCTGAGGCTTGCACTGGATGAAGGTTCCCTATCCTAGGTAGCCCTCAGTTGCTACATACCTCTCCATAAGTTCCACCATCTGAGTCATATACTGGGGGTCCGCCTGTCCAACCCATAGCTGGAGGTTCCGGGATAGATCTTTCAATAACTTACCTTAAGTCTACTAGAAAATTATGTAAACATTAAATAAACCCAGTAGGCTGGTTTTGCCTTAAAAGGTTGGTTCACCTTAAAGATAACTTTTCGTATGTTATAGAATTGCCAAATTTAAACAATTTTTCAGTTGGTCGTAATTATTTATTTTTTACAGTTTTATAATTATTTGCATTTTTCTTCTTACTCTTTGCAGCTTTCCAATGGGCGTCACTGACCCCTTCTAAAAAGCAAATGCTCTGTAAGGCTACAAATGTTATTTCTAATTTTTATTATTCATCTTTCTTTTCAGGCCCTCCCCCATTCATATTCCATTCTCTTATTCAAATCAGTGCATGGTTGCTAAGGTAATTTGGACCCAAGATACCAGATTGCTTAAATGCAAATTGAATAGTCGCTGAATTCTTTCTGAAGAGGAGCGCAAGCAGAGTTTCAGTGAGTTATTCCTTAATAAAGACTTTGCGATTTTAAAGTTTAATATGTGTTGTTGTTTATTTTTGTAGTATGCTAACAATTTAATGAGCCCCCAACCATTGAATGTTCAGAAATGGGTGCTATTAATAAATAGCAAATTGCCTGCTATCAAATTAATCTACATAGACAGACAATGCCCTCAAACTTCAAGAAGATCTGGGACCCCTGCCTGGAGGCCAATCCAGAGATAGACATCCAGGTCTGACATTACTAAAGACTGAACTAGAAACATATTTCTGGAGGTCCTCCCACTGACTCTCTGTTATATGCCTTATTCAGATCCTGCACCCCATAATTTTGAAGTGTCATTGCAATGCATGTTTTTGTTTTGTTGTGCTGTTGAGAATATTAAAACCTTTAAAAAAATGACTATTTGGATAAAATGGGGTCTATGTGAGATGGCCTTTCTTTAATGCAGAGCTTTTTGGTTAAAGAGTTTCCAGATATAGGATCCCATACCTGTCTCAGAAATTATGCTATACAGAAAACTAAAAAAGCAGGGGCCTAATTGCTAAAATATGGGTTGACATTGATTTATTTTAAATACAAATAGCTTTTTCTGTCAATTTCAAACAACTATATAGGGGCAGATTCACTAAAGCGCGAAGCGTCTAACGCTAGTGCTAATTCGCCAGCGTGACATCATTTCGCAACTTCGCAAATTCATTAACACAGACTCTGGCGAATTTTCGCTAGCGAAGTAGATAGACTATACTTTAATGATAATCTAAATAATCCCTAAACAATGTAAAATTGCTTAATTTGCTCTTCTTAGCACTTTTGCTATTAACATTAAGAATAGCTTTTACAGCTTTTACACCCCAAACAGAGCAGGAGAGAACTGAGAAGAGTGGTATCTGCTGGTCATTCAAGTCTTTAGTGGCCAGTCAGAGTGCTCAGAGATGATAAGACAAAATAAGGAAAACAAGTTAAATGTAATGTAAATTGTGCTTAGAAAAGTTTTTTTGGGGGGGGGGTTGGTCACACTTTCTGCTCAGGGCATCTTTGTACCCACTCCTTTTTTTAAATTCAGAACAACCCACTGGGTAGCCCACAAGTGCTTTTAGCGCTCCAGCACATTTCCCATACCCATAAAAAGTAAGCCCAGTAGACACAAAGATGACCAAATCAGTTTTGATTTGAGAAATTAATCTGTTGGAAATTGTTTCAAATGAGAGAGACATGTCAATAACGTACATACCAGACTACTCAATTTCTACAAATGTGACAATGATTAAAACAGAATTATTCATTTCCACACACAATATGTCCTTTCCTAGAAGTTCATTACAGCAATTCTTCTTAGATCCTTTCAAAAGAGCATGGTCATAGTCAATATTGATTTTTGTCTTAATAGCCACTGATTTCCAATTACAGAGTTACAGAACATTGCAAATTGTTTATATTTACAACTAGCAATTTAGATTTATGGCTCCAAAGTATTGTTTTCATGCATTGTATCTATAGCTGCCTTGGTCCTATAAGTAATGTTTAATGAGGAGCAATAACTTCTCCCTTCTTCAGCTAGCTATGATTAATGGCATCGTCAGTTTATGAAGCTACAGCACATATACTCATCCCATGGGGATTCTTCAGTAATTCTTCTTGGGACTCTAGTCTCTGGTGGGGAGATTTACCTACAGTGAAACTTGGGGCAAAAGCATCAAAGAAACTTTGGCTTATTTTACAATGTTCTTATACATTTGTGCTGGACTAGTTTTTGCATGGATGGAGTCAACAACCTTCGATGTTTATATATGTATATTAAGCCTATATAATAATGGGAACAAATTGAAAACATAAACCCCTCTCCCCTGTGATATTTCCTCTGAAGGACATGGCAACTTGATTGAAATAAACAAAATTAAGACAAAAACTCGCTCACAGTGATGGATGCACAAGGTATATAGGGGATATTGACTACCACCTTCTATACTGCTCCTATTGATGCTCATCATCACAAAATAGTTATGGAATAGTACACAAACCTCATAGTTTACTAACAAAGTGGATTTACTAAAAATAATGTCGAGTTCCTGCCCATGTGTGACACTGCCTATCAGACGAGGAATCATACTGAATACAGTTATGGGATCAATTATCCAGAAGACTCTAAATTACAGAAAGCCATTCTCCCATAGACTCAATTTTACTCAAATAATTCAAATTTTTTAAAAAATGCTTTCCTTTATTATTAATAATAATAATAATAATAATAATAATATAGATTGTACTTGATCCCAACTAAGATATAATTACACCTTATTGGAAGCAAAGCAGTTTATTGGGTTTATTTTATGTTTAAATGATTTACTAGGAGACTTAGTGCATGAAGATCCAAATTAAAGAAAGATCCATATCCTGAAATCAAGTTCCATACTTGTACCAGGGTGTATTTACATATAAGCACCCAAGGACTCTGCCTAGGGTAGCCCGGTTAGGTGGGGCAGCCCTTGATTGCCTGCATGATAAATTAATTTTTTAAGTAAAACAAATCTCCCCAGCTCTCGCTGGAGACTCCCTGTCTAAATATGGCCACGAAGATGGAGGGGGAGGTTAGGGGAAACTTGGTGGATGTGATATTGTACACATGCTTAGATCACAGCCTTGGGGGGAGTGTTTAGGTCTAGAGTGGCACCAGACAAAAGGAAAGTGTGGATGAATACTGAAAATAAGCATTATGGCACATATACAAATAACTAAAGCATTGCAAAATTGCAACACATTGACAATTAACAGTGGCACAAGTGTGCATAACATTTTGGCATCCAAAGTTGATTTCCCAATCTGTGATGCAGTATCACAACTAAAAAGCATCAAAACACCTCTTTATGTCTAGATAAATTGCATTACAATATAGCTTATCTAAAGAATTTACTATCTGATCAAATTCCAAAAGACTACAATGGGAACTTAAAATAATGGCATTACATAGGAAGGTTGCAGCAAGTGCAATGGCAACACTCCTCTCTCTTATTTTCATCTTTGTATAAAAAGCAAGTGTATTTAGCATATACATACATAATACATTTTTTTGATATGCAGTAATAAGTAAGTCATGCAAGTGCTACTTTTCTCAGATAAATGTTCACTAGATGTGTGGGAGTTTAGTCTGAGAAGGTTAATGGAAAGCAGCTACAATGGGAAACAAAAGAGCACACCATCAGGATAAGAAATCATTCAAATATATATGTTCACATGGACACTTTGTATATCTCACTTTTTGACACTTCACCTGATGCACTTATGATTGTTTGATGTACTGATATATTATTTGAACATGACACTCCATGAGGCTGTGACCACAAAATAAAAACAATCCCGTTGTTTTAAGGGTAGGCATTTTTTAGTAGCTGTATGCACAACATGTCTTAATGTCTTAAATATATTGTTAATGGGTGCAGTGGAGAGGACCTCTTGTCTTTGTCTATTTTTATTTTGTGGTCACAGCCTCATTGCACCCCCGCCTGGTGGTTTTGAAAATCAGTGGTGAGCGCGACTTTTCTTTGTTTGTTTTATATATATATATACACACACACACACACACACACACACACACACCTCTTGCATTTTTCTATATGTATTTTGTGGTCACAGCCTCATTGCACCCCAGCCTAACTTACAATAGAGCATGTCAGATTTCAAAATTAAATTAAAAAAATATCTGTTTGCTCTTTTTAAAAATGGATTCAGTGCATAATTCTGCTGGAGGAACACTATTAACTGATGTGTTTTGAAAAAAGCATTTCTTCCCATGACAGTTTCCCTTTAAGTTCCAAATTAGAGAAAAATATGGGAAAATCCCCAGGTCCCGAGCATTCTGCATTATAGGTTCCATACCTACTTATATGTTGTTAAATAATCAATTATACAGTACATCACATAAAACAAATTTGTGAAGCCCATTTTGAAAATCACCTTTTAAGGCTGTTAATTCATTCAGTACTATGCTCATTTGATTGGTGTGAAACCAAAATAGAATGGATAACTAATGCCTAATATTTTCTACTATTTCTTACTGGTAGGACATATTCAATGAGTGTAGCACAATGGTGTCATGCAGTGCAACAAGCAGGACTGAAACAGAGATTCTACTTTCACCTTTATAAATGTCAAGCAAGTAGTTGTTACTATATGTTTTCCCAAACAGCTAAAAAACTTCCATGATATTTTATAGAAGTATTTAAGTCCACTATGATTACAGGAGTGTCCTTGTCTTAATTGCTTTAGAAGAAATGTAGCTAAAGTAGATAATGGATCATTTTGACTGTACCAATTCAAGGCCAAGATAAAAATGTCATGTTCCTTTACATGCTCTTAACTTTTAAACTAAAGTGGCATGGGAAGGAAGTAAGGATTTAGAAAGGATATGAACATAATGATAGCAAGTGCTTTTCTAATGGTAGCTGTTGTGTCCCAAAGATGCACTATAGTGCAATCATCTATATGACCTGTTATTAGGAAGCACTCATGATAGAACAGTATTTGAGACTTGGCACTGAGAGACTCTGGGTAGATAAAAAAAATCTCAAGTTAATTGTGCAATGCATTGCTTGAAAGAAATGTATCGTGCACATAGAGCAGAAATATTCTAAGGTATAGCGAGGTGAGGGTTCAATTACTGTAGTAAGCTCACAATGGATTCTTTGAAAGAACTCCAACTTTGCATAAATACTTGTAACCAAATATAATGCATCCAACATGTCTATAATGGATAAAGACTTGGAAACATATAACATATCTAGATCAGTGATCTCCAACCAGTGGCAGAGAAACACATGATGCTCACCAACATCTTGGATGTTGTACTCAGTGGCCTCAAAACAGGTGCTTATTTTTTAATCCCTGATTTGGAGACAACTTGTGGTTGACACAGGAGATACCAAATAGCCAATCACAGCTCTTAATTTGCACCACCCAGGGACATTTTTATACTTGTGTTGCTCCCCAACTCTTTTTACATCTGAATTTTGCTCATGGGTAAGAAAGGTTGGGTACCCCTGCTCTAGAATAAGCATCATTCAGAACTAGAAAAAATATGCTCCCTTATTGACAATGCTGCAAGGACAGGGACAATGACTCTGTGTATAGGTCCTGGGATATGTTGTAGAATTATAGTGTTTTCTGTAACATTGGTAAATATCCCTTATGCTTAATAACAATCCACATAAAATCTTGAGACACACAAACCACCTATTGTATGTGTGCACCAGACCTTCTTGCTTTGGAGTCCTCCCAAGACTATGCAGATGTGACTAAAGATCAGTAAATCCACAAACTGAATTGTCAAAACATAAGTAAATGATAAATTATCAGACCGCTGGTTCTCACAAAACCATTTTGAGCATGATAGCCATACAGATGAAGCCACTTTGGATTGGGCATTTGACACAGAAAAACTTAACTCATCTATCCCATATATCCCACTTAGCACAGAATATTGTGTCACAGCACCCCATCCAATTAAACAGTTCACCATTGAAAACAATGGTGCTTTAGTATGCTAATGAAAAGGTTAAATGCATTAAATGAGTTAAGATTTAGATAACACAGTTTCTTCAATTAACCCAGAGTCATGACGCATTTAACTCACAAATCCCAGTGGCTGCACCTGTATGTGTGCAGCCATATGTGGCAAAGCATGTTCTGCCATTTGGGCTCGAAAAGTACATTATCTGTTGTTTTAAAGGATTTAGGTTCAATCAGTATGAGAAGAGTGAACTGACCTCTGTCCTCAGAAGTGTATATCATGGACAGGAACATTAAAATTCACAGCAGATAGCAAGTGAAGTGAAACAAATCTCACACATATAGACACAGTTGTTGGAGAAATAAAACAAAGCACATAATCAGGTAGAATCCAAGGAGTGAATATTTAGATTTTCAACCTAAATTATTATGAATACATGTCAATTTAAATACAGTTATGGCACCTATTAACCATAATTCTTGGGACCTAGGGTAATGAATACGTTTGAATAGGCTAGTTTTGCCTCCAATAAGGATTCATTATACCTTAGTTTGAATCTAGTACAAGCTATTGTTTTATTATTACAGAGGAAAAGGAAATAATTAAAAATAAATTGGATTATTTGGATAAAATGTAGTCGATGGGAGAAAGTCTTCCCATAATTCAGAGCTTTCTTTAAAAAAAGATCGCTGGGTCAGGTGGGAAAATCGCCCTCCCACATGGCACACCTATGAGAACCTGAATTTTATGAGACAGTTAATTCTTTGGGTCCCTACAGTTAGGAGGTTATCTACTAAACTTTGGCTGGACTTTTGGTGCAAAAATCTAATTTTTGGAGGTTTTCTTTTTATAAAGTCAAATGTTTCAGGATTTAATAATGTCTGATGCTGCAAAAATTCTGAAAAGATATCAGAAAAAAATAGATTTTGAACAATAACCCTCATAGTGTGAATATGCTATAAGAAATCATATGAGGAGTTCAGCTGTACTTGCTTTCTGTAACAGAGGCTCAATACCTGCTAGATTCAATGAGCACTATCAGATTTGAGACAAAATAATAAATTATATTATTGTCCAGTAAGGGAATATAGTTATAGGATCAAAGTTTACTCTACTCTACTGTGGGGCTAATACATATTTGTGCTAAAGTGCATAATTGCAGTTTCATAAGCAACAAAGTTGTGCACTTGTGCAGTTTAGCCCCAATGTTCATAAATGGGCCATCAGATGCATGTTTTCAAATAGAAGAAAAGTGTCTAACTATGGGCAGCTAGAACTGGTGCAAACTTTGTTATATGTTAACACTTTATTTTTCATAAGATTGATATGTTAACAGAAGGCTAAACCTCTACACTACCATTGATCTATACCTGTATTAATGGACACAATACATTTTACGAGTCATTTCCCTGCTCGAGACAGCTTTGCTCATTTTCAAAGCACACATGGCAGGGATATATGTGTGCTTTTCAACTTGCTCCGGATTAAAAATGCCATAAGAAAGGCAACAAGGACTGGATTTGTATCACGTTGTGTCCACCAGGGCTCCTTAATTGCTTGTCTGAATGACGAACAAGTTACGGGAATGGGCGGGAAGGTTGGATATCTACATGTCTTTCCTACAAGCCCCTCAACAATACAATGATGCTCAAAGCACAAAGTGCTATATCCATGAGGCATATGAAGTCTCTGATGCACTTCATTACCATATATAAGTATTCATTTACAATTTCTAGGTTCTCTTTTATAAATATTCCATTGTCTAATTTACCACCTATATATTATTTATCACATGAGTTATAAGGTGTGTAAGACTGTATGTCCCAGTAAAAGAAGCCCTGTCTTGAATAGGAGGTGCAGTGCAGTGTTGGACTGGGACATCAGGGGCCCACCCAAAAACCTTACACTATGGGCCCACCAAATAATTTTAGACGAGGGCACCGCTCTTAGTACTATTATTCTTCCACTATTCATTCAACCTCTATTCTCTTAGTGTATTTTCTTTACATGCTATAATCTATTATTACATCTATTTAGCCTCTAGAAATAGGGAATGGCCATGAACATGGCTAAATTAGCAGCATGAGGGCCCAATGACACCTGGGCCCACCGGGACTTTTCATGGTATCCTGGTGGGCCAGTCCGACACTGGTTCAGTGGTTCCTTTTTATATTGAGTCTATAAACATTCCATGTTGCACCATTCGAATCTCATTCAAACTAGCATTGACACTCGGTTTACTAACTGGTGCAAATCTTTGGTGTGGCCTCAAAGCAAGCATTGTGAGTGATAACTACTGTTGCTTTCACCATTGCAATGTGGTGTTTATTGTCTCCTCTTCATCATGCGTGTCATAGGTGAATAATTTATGAATGATTGTCTCTTATGGCATACCTGCATTTTTTTTTTTGTCTTCTTGGCACAGAGATAAGACATTATAAAACATAATGCATGTCCCTGAGAAAAGAATACTTTTGATATTGCTGTACAATTACTGAGAAATATAAAACGGGAACAGAAATTCTGAGAAAGAAAGTGCAGCATGTATGCACAGCTGGCATACTGAGTGGGAAGGAGAAGATAACCTTGTACAGCTGTGTTTAAACATTGAGCTACAAAAAAAAGAACACAGCAGTCTTATAGCAAATAAATATGGTTGCTCTATTGACATTACCAGCCATTATTATTACTCAGCTGTTTGGCTGAGGATGATATATTTCTCTATAAATTGTGCACTTCAACTTTAGGGTTTTGGGTTTCTGTATTTGGAAATGATTGTCCTATACCTTTCCTTTTTCCTGTACCATGGTGTATATGCATGGGAAGAAGTCAAATAGAGAAAAAAAAAAAAAAAAGAAAGGCATGTGGCTTAAATCAGGAGAGATAGATATCATAGCCGAACAAATGAAAGGCTTCAGTAAAGAACAGGAGTGAATGAGAATTCCAATAGTGAATTGTTTGTCATGTTGTGAGCCTGCTGGGTGGCAGATTAAATGGAACTGAGAAGACGTATTTCTGTAAATGTAAGTAATGCCGAGACAGAATTATCAGGGTAGGACAATTTTTTCTCTCCTTATCAACAGAGAACAATGTGTCTCAGTGGCACTTACCCCCTGATTTGCCTGTTTATACAGAAACAAAAATAAAATATAATAGCTTCCATGTTTACTTTGATTAATTTCTCCTGAATAAGTTGCCAGCTGCAGACGAGTTGCCTCGACTTGAACATTCATGTTCTCAATCACCTGATGTTCCCAACTCTTAAAAGTTCCCATTCTTTTATTCATATTTTTATAAGCTAACATTTGAGTTTTATAACATTTGTGAGTTTTTTTCAAAATAGAATTCTTTTTAAAAACATTACAAATTAAAATTTTAATAAATAAGGACCTTGGGTGCGACTATTTGCGAAAATTTCTTCAGCGGTCATACTGCCTTTTAAACAGCAATGGACTAAATTAAAGGGGTTATTCACATTTAAGGGGCATGTAAAGGCAAAAAATAAAATACCATTTTTACTTTCTTTAATGAAAAAGAAACCCAATTTACTTTTAGTTAAAAAAAAGTTTTATAAGAAACCTGACTGTATGCAGTGAAATTCTCCCTTCCTTTACTAATGTGGATGGGAATTGTCATGATCGCTAACTGTTGGCAGGGAAACAATCATACTTATGAACAGCAGGGGGAGCCCCTGCCTTACTTCCCAGCCATGCAGAACTCAAGCAGCTTTGTTTGTTTCCCTGTTTTGATCATGTATGACGATCCCTAAGAAGCCCAGACAACACTGAGCATGTGCACAGTCTTTGTCTTCCAAAGATTTTTAACAAAGTTACAAGGTGACAGCCTCCTGTGACCAACTTTGAAAGCATGAATCATTTGTTTGATTGGACATGTGGTGCAGTTCATGTTTATGTTTAGTATACAAAATACAGCATTTTTAGCCTTATTCTATTTTAGACTTTCCTTGTCCTTTAAGTTGGCTTTAAGGAGGTTATTTATTGAAATCAGAATGCCAAAAACTTGAAAAAATGTTGTATTTTTTTTACAATAAAATCCAAATATTTAGTGGAAAAAAACCCTACAAATTTATCAAACACTGAGTATGGAAAAAATCATAATCTGAAAATCTGGAATCTCAGACCTACCAAGGTTGTATGTAAGTCAATGGGAGAGGTTCCTGCTACCCTATTTAGAAGTTTCTGCAGTCCATCTATACACCTATTTCAGGCAAAAATCCTAAAGAATTTAACTTTTTTGGAAGCAGCCCGAAAAAGTGATTTCGGAAAAAACATATGATTGTATTTTTCATTAATTTTATGTTTGCCCCAGATCAGATTAAATAGTTAATTTTTTATGATTAATAAGGTACAAAAGTGGATTCTAGTTTGGTACAAACCTTTTCATACAAATATGTATATTATAGACTATCTACTGTAATTGTAAGCAAGCTTTTAATTGGCCTTTATTTTTTATCCCTTTTGAATTATTTGTCTTCTTCTTCTGACCTTAAATGATAAACATGAAACCCAATTGCAAATTGTCTCAGAATATCACTTTCTAAATCACTAAAAGTTAATTTAAAGATTAATAACCCCTTTAAAATTATGTGTCAGGTTGGTTTAGAAGTGTAATCTACTTTCTACATTTCCTTATTCCCATTTATATTCCATATGCAATCTGCTGCTACATGGATTTATGGTGCATCCTTCTGTCTTGTGGAATAGGTAGTGTATGCGGCACCAGCTCTATGAATTAAAGCACATTGTATAACATTTGGGAAATTAGACATTAGTCAATGTAAGATATCATTATTATATAAGTAATTACTAATATACTGGACTTGATTACAAAGGTCAGACAGCCATGCCTACTTATCCATACAAACAGGACTGACAAGGACACAGTACTTGCAGTAAATAATACTGAGAAACTTTGCTTGTCATGATCTAATTTATTTCAAGTCCCTCTCAGCTTATTAGCTGGGCATGATATTGGAAACAGTGGGTACTTTTGAAACTATTATATCACTGTGGTGGGGTCGGTTCTGCTTCATTCCTAGAAAGCTTAAAGCACATAACCACTGTTGTCATATTAGTGATCTTTGATTGGATAGACCAGAATCCCTGAGGCCAGCCCAATGAAAAGGCAGACGTTACACAGGGTGGCTTCTGATTGGAGAACAGAAAATTACACCATGAGACATCTTTACAAATTTGCAGAAGTGCTCAGAAAACCTTTGCTTTAATATCAGGGTGTCTTTCTCCCACTTTACTTTATGTAATAGGATAGGAATTAAACAAGTAGTGGGAACAGGTATGGGGCCTGTTATCCAGAATGCTCAGGACCTGTGATTTTCTGGATAATGGATCTTTCAGTAATTTGGACCTTCAAACCTTAAATCACATAACATTAAAGGGATTATATACTTTAATCCTAATTTATCTAATTGTCCCAATAAAATAAGCTTGATCAAACTCCCATGTCCGATTTTGCCGTATTTATTAATAATGTAACTCAATTTAAATGGATTGTTAAAAAAACTTGAAAAAAATTAGCAAAACCCTGAATCTTACATTTTTTTGGGGCCAAAGACCATAAATTTGGCTTTTCAGGCTAAACCTACTGAAGACCACGATAACAACGTGGGATAGGTGCCTCTACCATTGACTTAAAGGGGTTGTTCACCTTTGGGACAATAAAGCTAGTTTAAAAGCCCATGTCATAAAAAAAGGTTTTTGTCATTTATCTTTATTACCTAAAATGTTTGCTTTCAGAGATACATACCATAGAAGCTATGCATCAGCTCTGCCAAATCTCTCTAAGTTCTCTTCTAGAAGTTGACTCTGCACAGAGCATGCTATCTCTCTCTTCTGCTTTATTTGCATATCTTCAATTCCATTGGCTGGCACGATTCAGCCAATCAGATGAAAAATATCAAATGAAGCAGGAGAGAAAGATAGCAGCGCTGTGCAGAGTCAATCCTCAACTTCCTTATATGGCAACCTGTCGTTTTTACACAGAGCCTGTCCCACAATCTCGGATTCATAGGAGAGAGAACTGAGATGATCAGCTTCTATGGTATGTATCTCTGAAATAATTAATTTTAAGTAATAAAGATACATTACAAAAAGTTTTTTTATGATGTGCTTTTAAACTAGCTTTATTGTCCCAAAGGTAAACAACCCCTTTAAACAGGACCTTGACAGTAGTGATGGGCGAATCTCACCCGTTTCGCTTCGCCGAAAAATTCACAAATTTCCAGCGAAACGAGTCGCGTGTTGTTTTTGCGCGTCGTGTCAATTGCGTTGCGTCCCTTCCGTCGCGTCGCTTCATTTTCGGAGCGCACCACGTTGTTTTTGCTTTCGCGTCGTTTTTGCTTTCGCGTCGTTTTTGCTTTCGCGTCGTTTTTGCTTTCGCGTCGTTTTTTTTGTCAAATTTTCGCTGGCGAATTTTTGCTGGCGTTTCGCAAATTTATTCTCCAGCGGCGAATCGTGGGAATTCGCCGCGAATTCACCCCTGGCGAATAAGTTCGCCCATCACTACTTGACAGGTCTGAGATAGCAGATTTTTGGATTCTGGCTTTATGCATCATTGTGGTATAATAAATAGGCTGGTTTTGCTTCCAATAAGGATAAATTATATCTTAGTTTGGATCATGTACAAGCTACTGTTTTATTATTAAAGAGAAAAAGGAAATATTTTTTTATAAATTTGGAATATTTAGAAATGGTAGACTGCCTTTCTGTAATTTGGAGGTTTCTGAATAATGCCATACCAGTAAATGAAAAGATCATAGCACAAAAAAAACAGTCAATATAGTTTTGCTTTCCTTGTATCGTTGACCAGATAATGCCATATGAGCAGAATTTACACTGAGCTTGCAAAAATCATAGTTCAGTAAACTTGAAAACGCTTGCCTTTTGATGTCATACTAATGTATGTTTCTATAGATCTTGAAGTCTCCCCATTTAAATATTAAGATAACAACATACATTTGTTTGGCCTATGTGTGTGTGTCTTGTATCTGTGTGATAAAATATAGATTATATAAAAATAGATCAAGGTCTTTCAAAGGGTCAGCTATAAGTGTATACAAATCTGGTCAGATTTTGGAGTTCAGGCAAGAAACTTTTAAAAATTTATTATTTTCTGGAGAATAAGTCACAGTATTAAATAGGCTTATTTTTCCTTGATTTAGAAATTAATTGAATTAGTTATTGAAGTCTTTCCCAGTAAAATACCTGTAGAATTCTGCTCTATATGCACTATATCATTAGTAAAACATAATAATCTTTTCATACGCCTGGTGTAATCAGTAATCTTTAATATCTATGTTTAAGTATATGGATGAAAGGCTAAGATTTTGGTAAAAAAAAAATTTCATGGAGAGTTCGCCTGTTGGCTAGCTCAAAAACATTATTGCTGTGCCTCAGTTCAAGGTTTTCCCTTTTCAGTTTTCTTTTTGATTTTTTTTTCCTCAGTAGAATTTATGAATGCACTACTAAATCAACTGGCAGATTCTGACCTTGTTTAACCATTGTCTAATACTGTCCTGCCACAACCTTCCTTATTTACTCAAATACACATTATATTGATTTATAATTGTGTCTCAAAAATTAAGATTCACAGACAAATTGCAAAATCAGAGTACTACTTTAGAGTATTTATCAGTTGTCATGTTCTATTAACACTTGCCAAAAGTATTGTAAGGTAAATTCAGGGCCATAAATATGCATAGGCAGAAGAGGAACATTTCTTGGGTGCCAAAGTGAAATTCCCGCGCTTCTGTAGTCTATCACTGTTCCCAGGGGGAAAATCAGCAAAATGTATTGCATGGTTACCCCATGCAATAAAGGAGGAGCTGAAGGGAGGTGTGAATAATTCAGACAGGTGTAAGAGCTCAGTTCCACTTTTAAGCTTCTCTGAGTACTTACACCCACAGATCAAAGAGGATGCACATATTCTCACAAACAGGGCTGGATTTAAAGAATGTGTGCCCCTAAGCTACATTGCCTGATGGCCCCCTGCCCCAAACTTGCTTGCTTTACCATCTCCCACTGAACTACATCTTACCTCGGCTGCTGTCTCTGCTCTTCCTCCAGTGGGATCACCATCACTGGGGACCAGGCAAGTGACCATCATTATCTCCCACCCTATTCCCAGTGGAGATGCAGGTAGCAGGCAGCATGCTGCACCCCAGATTTTTGCTGCCCTAGGCCCAGTCTTTTCATTAACACTTTCCTCATGGTCAGAAACTTTTTTCTGACAGTCAAAAACATGTTGTGAAATAGGAAACAATATTGAACTTTAAAAAATGTGACTATTAGTCCTTATGTTTTGAACATAATTTTACACTATAGAAGTGTACATTTTTTGTGTAAATATCATCGGTATTTATTAACAAAGTATTTATATAGTGTTCATATTTAAGAAATATTAAATATACTTTCTTCCCAGTATTGTGAAATAATGAAATTAGCCGCAGCTTGAAGGAGATTTCTGGAGAATTAGTGGGTAAATGCTGGTCCTCGGGTTCTTGAAATAGTGGGAATTTATGCCATTGTATTTTTTTTGCAAATAAAATGAAATTTCTGTCTGCAGCAAAGCAAAAGAATAAAATTACAAAATTAGCTTAATGGTGAAACAGCTTGCAGTTTTCTATCCATTTTGATTTGAAACTTCAGCATAATAAACTATACTCTGGAGGGCTAATGGAGTCTAAAAAAAAAACAGAAGATGTGGAAATGTAGCAAACAATTTATTCTAAGTGGGCAATGGCACTGCAGGATTTAACAAACATAAGTGATTTGGTTCACTTCTCTAAATTAGAAGCTGCTTGTATTTGGAAATTTAATGTGCTTTCCTATTTCTCATTACCATTGAATTAGTTCAGAGTAAATTTAATTGCATGCATATTTTCTACATTTGCTGGTCATTTTTCTCAAATTCTTTGTAACACTTCATAATACTACAAAGAGATAAAATAAATTTCACAACCAAAGTGGCAGAGAAATAAAACATGTCCAAACCATTTAAAAACTACTAACAATCAACATAAAAAGAAGTGGCTGAAAACAAGAATCAAGCAAATTGCTGAAGTTACAAGGACATTGGACTAATCAGTTGAAAAGTTATCAAGGAAATTACATCTTGTAGGCTGAGAAACTATATCTGACTGAAGAGTAATGTTTGGTCTGAGGTAAAGCCAATGCATTGCCCATGCATATGTTTTAGAACAGGGGTCCCCAACCTTTTTTACCCATGAGCCACATTCAAATATAAAAAAAGGTTGGGGAGTAACACAAGAATGAAAAAAAAGTCACTGGGGGAGACAAATAAAGGCTGTTGTTGGCTATTGGTAGATCCTATGTGGACAGACAACCTACAGGAGGCTGTATTTGGCAGTGCACTGGGTTTTTATGCACAAAACTTGTCTGCAAGCAATAAATTAAAAAATATGCACCTGCTTTGAGGCCACTGGGGGCAACATCCAAAGGGTTTGTTAGCAATATGCTGCTCACAAGCCACTGGTTGGGGATCACTGTTTAAGAAAATAACTGAAGAGAGGTCATTCATTTAGACCAGTGATTCACAACCATAGCTCGTGAGCAACATGTTGCTCTCCAACCCCTTGGATGTTGCTCCCGGTGGCCTCAAAGCAGGTGCTTATTTTTTAATTAATGACTTACAGGCAAGTTTTGGTTGCATAAAAAACAGATGTCCTGCCAAACATTCTCTCCTGTAGGCTGCCAGTCCATATAGGGGCTACCAAAAAGCCAATCAGAGCTCTTATCTGACATCCCCATGGACTTTTTCATGCTTGTGTTGCTCTCCAACTCTTTTTAAAATTTAAATGTAGCTCACAAGCCAAGAAAAGGTTGGGGACCCCTAATTTAGACCCTCGACAGAAGAACATTTACTGGGACAAAATTGTGCCCCTTGGTAATTATTCAGAGAGGTATGGTTGCACCATACACCTTGTCGCAGAGTGTACTGTTGGCAGCAGGTTAGGGCACAGGCATGGTGTGGGTAATGATCCTATTTGCCTTCCCCCTAATAACGAATATAGTGAACACAAACACCAAGGGGCACATAAGCACTTTCTTGCAGGCAATTCTATGTTTAGAGCATGGAACAACGTTAAAAAAAACATGGTTGATTGTGTCCATTTGTGGCACTTTATTCTCTACCTTGAACTTAATAAATGAGTTAATAATAAATAAATGAAAATTAGTTATTTGCTAAATCAAGATCAATGTTTCACTACTGAATGTCATTGATTTTTTGATATGCTGTTATGGAGAAAACAAAAACCTTACTCTACCTTGACATTTTAGTAGTTGAATCAGCCTTGAGTGAAATATAGTGAAATGTATGAAAAAGCAGAGTCAGATAATGTTAATGTTTGACTGGGGAAAATATACAGTAAAATGTTATGCATTGGTGCAATAGGTGCAGAAATGATAGTGCAGTATTTCGCATGGATAGATCTAAGCTAAATGGAAATGTAATGAAATATAAAGGAAGGCTTTTGTTTTTGACCAATTAAGCTTTTAGAAGTGATAGTGTAGTCAGCCAGAAGTGAAGTACCAGGACAGGAAATTAGATATATGAATCATAAAATTATTGATAATTTAAAGGATTGAAAGAGGATGGTAGTGTAGGTGACTGGTAAATTAGTGTCCCAGTATTATTTAGTAAGCAGTTGCTTAGGGTTATAGACACCTAACTGAGTCCTAAAATACAGGGCTAACGTGGAACCTATATACCTTAGGTATAGTGAGCAGTGTTGGGTGACTGTATTCCTGCGATTCGCCGCCGGCGAATAAATTCCCGAAACACCAGCGAAAATTCCCTTTTATGAAAAAAACGATATTCGCGTCAAAAATGATGCAACGCAACGTGCCGAAAACTATGCGACGCGTCAAAAATGACGGCACACGTGTCAAAAACGATAAGCGTATTGTTTTGTAAATTTTATTCGCAAATTTCGCTTGAAATTCGCACATTTTTTGGCGAAGCGAAAAGGGATAGATTCACCCATCACTAATAGTGAGGATAGACTACTTCTTTAAGAAGTCACTCTAGGAGTGAGAGACAGTCAGGCTATTTAGTTAAGCAGTTTGAGGCTCCTCCGAGGATTGTGATTGTGATTATGATCCCGGGTACTAATTGACCAGAAGTGGGGACTAAGGGGCAGATTTACTAAATTCACATGAAGGATTTGAAATTCGATCACATTTTTAAAAGAATTTTAATCTGAATTTCAAATATGCAAATGAGGTGACTTTGACCATCAAAATTTCCAAATTCTACCAATTCGAATAATTCCAATTTAATTGTATTTGAATATTTGAATATTTGATGGTTGAAGTACTTCCCCTTTAAAAAAAAATTTGATAGGCCAGTTCTCCAACTTGGACCTACCGAATTGCTTTAAAACCCTATGGGAAGCTCCCGTAGGTGTTTTAAAGTTTTTTGTGATCGAATATAAAAAATTTGATCGAAGGGTTAAAATCGATCGAATTATTTCGATTGGTGAAATTGGTCGAATTGCGTTAAAAACATTTGAATTCAAATGCTTTTGCAATTCGACCTTAAATTAGAATTTCTAATTTTAGGGTTTTTTAACCCTCAAATTCGAATTTTAGTAAATCTGCCCTAAGTGTATAGACCTAGGGATGTAGATATTCCCCACAGGTTCCACTTAGGGAAACGCTGAAAGATGGGGTACCTTCTCACTGCGTTATATGGTTGCTGTGAGTATATGCCTATCCACTGTTGTATGATCCTGCTTGCTCTTTATGTATGTTGTGAATGATTCTGTTCAATTAATGTATATTCTCTGGTTAAGTTATAAGAACCACTGGTGCCCAATTATTGTACAATGCACAAAGGTACAGTTATACTACACCCTGCCTCAACACCATTTGTGAGCGCTTAAAGGGGTGGTTCACCTTCAAGTTAACTTTTAGTATATTGTAGAAGGGCCAATTCTAAGAAACTTTTCAATTGGTCTTCATTATTTATTTTTCATAGTTTTTTAATGATTTGCAATTTTCTTCGGTTTCTTTGCAGCTTTCAAATGGGGGTCACTGACACCATCTAAAAACAAATGCTCTGTAAGGCTACAAATATATAGTTATTGCTATTTTTTATTACTTATCATTCTATTCAGTCCCTCTCCTATTCATGTTCCAGTATCTTATTCAAATCAATGCAGGGTTGCTAGGGTAATTTGTACCAAAGAAACCAAATTGCTGACACTGCAAACTGAAGAGCTGCTAAATAAAAAACTAAATAACTATAAAACCACAAACAATAAAAAATGAAAACCAATTGCAAATTGTCTCAGAATATCACTCTCTACATTATACTAAAAGTTAACTCAAAGGTGAACAACCCCTTTAATGTGGGCTGAATAATTTGGGTCTCATCCAGAGCACAGTATTGTGCTCATAGTACAGAACAGTGCACTCAATTTATTGTAGAAAGAATGTGAAGGAAATACTGAAGGAGCTACTAGAGATGTAGGAAGGGTAAGGATTGTCTTTACAAACCAGATCAGCCCAAACATTACTGGGGTATTAATATGAAGGTAGTGATGGGCGAATCTCCCCCATTTCGCTTTGGCGAAAAAATTCACGAAACGAGTCGCGGTTTTGATGCGCGTTGCGTCGTTTTCGTCGCATCGTTTTCGCCGCGTGTCGCGTCATTTTCGTTGCGTCAAAAACAACTTGCGTTGCGTCATTTTCGTCACGTCGCGTCAAAAACAACGTGCGACTCGTTTTTTTTCGCCAAATTTTTTCCGGCTAATTTTCGCTGGTGTTTCGCGAATTTATTCGCCAGCGGCGAATCGCGGCAATTCGCAGCTAATTTGCCTCTGGCGAATAAATTCGCCCATCACTATATGAAGGGGGTGTTCAAATTAAAATTAACTTTTAGTTTGATGTAGGGAGTGATATTCTAAGACAATCTGAAATTGGTTTGAATTTTTTATTATTTGTGGTTTTTGAGTTATTTATCTTCTTATTCAGCAGCTTTCCAGTTTGCAATTTCAGCAGTTTGGTTGCTTAGGTGCAAATAACACTAGCAACCTTCATTGATTTGAATTGGAGACTGGAATATGAATAGAATAATAGCAATACCTTTGGTAGTGTTAAAGATTATTTGTGGGGTCATTTAACAGTTGGAAAGAGTAAGGGAAATAACTTGAAAACTATAAAACAAAAAAATATGACCAATGTATTAGAATTAGCCATTCTGTAATATACTAAAAACATAAAGGTAGTTATCTGGTCCTATAGCTTCATCTAAGAAGAACAAAATGCTTCATTATGATGGCGGCCCATATCTGCTAGGAAATAGTATGGGGTGCCGTTTGTCCCAAATACATTCTTTATACAAAACTATCCCTGATACACAGAATGAATTTCTCTTATGGTATTTAACTATTTCTGACCATATACACAGATACAAAAGACTTATTTCTATTAAAGAATGAGAAAAAAATATGGTTAGTGCACAAAAGGATGTCATTATATTACAAACTCCATTCTGTACATTTTAACAATCAATCTGTCTCACAAATATATAACCTCCATGTAACAGACACACTTATATGCAAAATTACTTACAGAATGAATTATGTAAAAAAAACTTGTACAGAATATATAATAGTGTAAGTAACTAGTGAATGTAGGGTTGCCACCCGGCCGGTATTTTACCGGCCTAGCCGGTAAAACACCAGCCAAGGCTGGGGCCGGTATTACAAATTTACCGGCAATGTAGCTGCCGGTAAATTTGTAATACCCCTTAAAAATGGCCCTTGCCTTGCATTAAATCCAATAAAAACGTAACTTTCTTGCGTCTTCAGCCGATCGCTCGCGTGGCTCCGCCCCTTTGATGTCACAGCATGCCCCCTTTGACGTCACGACATGCCCCCTTTTGGCCCCGCCCCCTGCAGGCCGGTA
>CM044433.1:14682916-14719001 GCA_024363595.1 Xenopus borealis
CGTCTTTTGTATATTTTTTTATCTGTGTATATTGTCAGAAATAGTAATATACCATGAGAGGCATTCATTCTGTGTATCAGGGATAGTTTTGTATACACAATCTATTTGGGACAAACGGCACCCCATAAAATAGAGCCCCCTCCAAAGATTTATTGGATCTAATTGTCAATGAAACTCTGACATCCAGTTCCTGCATAAAAGGAAAAGGAAACCCTAAAAATGAATAGGACTAAAAATGCCGTGTTTTATATACTGAACTATACTGAACTTAATGCTCTAGCCTAAAGTTTCAGCTTGTCAATAGCAGCAATGATACAGGACTTCAAACTTGTCACAGGGGGTCACCATCTTGGAAAGTGTCTGCGATACTCACATGCTCAGTGGGCTCTGAGCAGCTGTTGAGAAGCTAAGCTTAGGGGTCATCACAAATGATCAAGTAGAAAATGAGGTTGGCCTGTCATACAAGCTGGTGCTTCCGGGGTGATTATTAAATTCTATGTTAGTTGTACTGGTTTCTGTGCTGCCATGTAGTAATTATTAGGGATGCACTAAACCCACTATTTTGGATTCGGCCGCACCCCTGAATCCTTCCTGAAAGATTCGCCCGAATACTGAACCGAATCCAACCCTAATTTGCATATGCAAATTATGGGTGGGAAGGGGAAAACATTTTTTACTTCCTTGTTTTGTACCAAAAAGTCACGTGATTTCCCTCAATGGCCCTAATTTGCAAATGCAAATGCAAATTAGGATTCGGATTCAGTTCGGCCAGACAGAAGGATTCGTCCGAATCCTGCTGAAAAAGGCTGAATCCTGGTCGAATCCCGAACCGAATCCTGGATTCGGTGCATCCCTAGTAATTATCCATATTAATTACTAATCAGCCTTATACTGTGACAGTTATATTCCATGTGTAGTGATGGGCAAATTTATTCACCAGGGGCGAATTCGCGGCGAATTCCCGCGATTCTCCAATGGCGAATAAATTCGCTAATCGCCAGCGAAATTTCGCCGGAAAAACGAGTCGTGCGTCGGAAACGACGCGACGCGCCAAAGTTGACGCGACGCGCGTCAAAAGCGTGCCGTGACTCGTTTCGCAAATTTTTCGCCAATTTGCGAATTTCTCTGGAAATTCACGAATTTTTCGGCGAAGCGAATCTCGAGAGATTCGCCCATCACCATCCATGTGTACTGTATATTTTGAGTAGGTCCCTAAGCTCAGTAAGTGACAGCAGCACAGAGCATGTGAATCCGTGAATCAGCAGAAAAGAAGATGTGGAGCTACTGGGGCATCTTTGGAGAAACAGATCTTTACTGATAAAGGGCTGTGGTTGCCTTGGGCTGATACAGAAGCTCAAAACATAATGTACACCATTTCTACCTACTTCTTTAATTTAACTTTCCTTGTCCTTTAAGTGAGAATGAAGAGAAACAGATGCTGAGAAAGGCATAGTAAAGATACATATTTTGTAATTGGTTATATTTAGAAAGTTTCTTATTTCAGTACCATGAAGCTTATATTAAATTGAAATTTTCAAATTAAGGTCATGAGGGCAAGGATGGTGACTTATAGAAATTTAGTTAAACTACTGATCCCAGTGCCTGAATCACCTAGTGCATGTGCATGAATTATAACTACAAAAACTCTATTAAGTTAACAGACTGCCTCAGAATAAAATGCATGAGTGATATTTCCCAATGTGATTCTTTTTTATTATTATTTCTTGTCACCACTTTCCAGTTACAAAAACAAGACTGTGTTCAAATTTGTTCTTTCTTCTTAATAGCAAATTAGAAAATGACAGGAGCGTTTAGAGTTATCACAGAAACACGAACACTAAAGACTTTCCCTGAATGCTCATCATACCCGTCTCTGTTCTCACGCGTTTTACATTATGTGTTACATTCTGTTCTTTCTATGGCAGAATAAAACAGAATTATTGTGCCTAAATTCTTTATGCCTGTGTCATTATTTTCATGGCAGCTATCTAACAAGCATAAATGTTCCTGTATTAGAATATAAAAATATTATGGGCTTTGCGTACTGAAGGCCAAATTGGGTTAGCTTGGTCAATTTTAAAGTTTTCAGTTACTGCATTTGCATATGTAATATGTAAATGTAATATGTAATAATAATATATGTAGTATGTGATAATATTAAACATTACAGAAATTCAGACTCTTAGTAGCCATGAAATATAATTTGTTTTTGAATGCAAATTCCTGAATGCTGACCTCAGTATAGTAAAATGAAAACATTAATAAAGTGGGGCTTTCTGAGTCAATACTGCATATAGCATTCTATTGGTTTCAGTATTTTTTCTTTATAATGAAATTTGCAATGTGCACTTATAATACAGTTCAGCTCTTGGAGAGATTATTTAACAAAGGTTGAACTTTAGAGCTTTGTGAGCTTTTTATAGACCTCGAATGCACTCAGAACTCAAATAGATTCTAAATTAAGAAAAAACCTGAATCATGCTGATTCCCCCCTCCACCAAAGTTGATGTTATAAAGACACACCCTCTATCAGAAGCCTGTTATTTGCAATGGATTATGGGGATTGTAGTTTAAATATGACATTCATTCCATTAGTATGTTTAACCCTTTACAGTTGGTCATAATGGGGATCAGAGAAAAACGACGCGACGCATCGGAAACGACGCGACGCGCGTCAAAAACAACGCGCGACTCGTTTCGCGAATTTTTCACCAATTCGCAAATTTCTCTGGAAATTCGCGAATTTTCCGGCGAAGCGAAACGCGGGAGTTTCGCCCATCACTAATAGTGATGGGAGAATAAATTTGCTGCAAATTTCTGTGCTTCGCCGTCCACATATGTTTTCTCAAAACTGTGTCGAAAATTCACCAGATAAAAATCCTCAGATACAAAAAACATTGTCATGCACATAAAATTTTCACGCATCAAAATTATTTGGACAACCATTGACTTTATTGTTGTTGGACAAAATAGTCACACATACTGTATAAAAATTGTTGCTTACATTAAAAACTGTCGCAAATTATTCAACAGATTACTGTTTAGTTCAAGAAATGGCAACAAAACCATAAAAAATAGAAATAGGCAAAAATATGTTCAGCACATTGGTCGAACTTACCTTGTAAAAGGTGGTTTTCAGCCCTTTTAAGAATATCCCATGTGAAAATGACATCATCAAGTAACAACGACAATGGATATAATAGACACCACTCGTAGAATAACTATTCATAGATTAAATAAAGACAAGTGTTATATAGTTATTATTCACATGTTGCGCATGTTTGACATCTTTCAAATTTAATACCATTCTTCAAATTTGAAATAAAGAGTTTGCATTTACCACCATCTGTTTCTGTGTTTGGTTTACCATTGCAGATACACAAGAAGTTACAACAACAATTCCATCTACAACTCTAAGTAAGCAATATTGTAATATATCTAATAACTATGCACACATATTTTATTAATCGCTAGTGTTTTGATGTGAAATATGTAAATAATTATGTGGGGATAGAAATATAAATAGATACTGTATATATTCTGTATATATAATACTATATATAGATTCTTAGTTCCCTCAGTGTTTCCCTTAGATAAGTTCCTTGCTTTGCAGCCATGTAAAGGGTGATGTCAAAACAATGCCTCTGTCAGGGGTGCTCTGACATGGAAGATGAACTGTAATCTAAACACTTCTATGCTTCTCTTCTGTTGGTTTTATGTGCCTCCCATAGGCATTGTACAGAAGAGAAGAATATACTAAACCTCTTCCCAGGGCTGTAGAATACAAATAAGTCTCTTTAGAGAAAAACAAAACATAAATAAAATGAGCACATTTTTATTGGGTATTTGAAATGTTAATTTCTGTAAAATGTTCATATAAATCTGCAGATTAACAATAAGCAGGTTGTTTATTAAAGGTAGAATTGTGAAAAATCAATATAAAATTCACTAGAAAACTTTTTAGATGAAAAAAACCTTGATTTCTTCTATACTTATTATACCCCAATGCTACAAAAAGCCAGTTTCTGAAAATTTGCCATGTCAGATCTGTCAATGACTTTATAAGTCAATGCACCTATCCCAATTTGAAGTTAATTTGAAAAATCCATATGATTCAAGTTTTTGCTCTATTATATTAAGTTTTTTCACAATCCGATTAAACTTAGTTTTTTTTAATAAATAAACTAAAATCAGGTATGGGACTTTGGTTATTATGAGATAAATTTGGATTTTAGTAAATAAACCCCAAAATGTTTTTGTTCATTAAATTTTCACTGTATTTGCCTAAAGGAAAAAATAGAATGTATAATGATAGTGTTGTTTTCAGGATTTCCCTAATTACTGGAAGGAATATATTTTGTGTCCTAGAGATATTATATGAATCCTTTCCTCTAAATTTTATGCTAACACCACTGGATCCACAGAAAGTTACGGTAATCAAATTGAAAGCCTTACCTGCAGTCAAGAATTCCCCAAACAGGACCTCCGTCTTATGCTATAATCCTGTAATAATAGAAATGTGCTAGGTGGGCCCAGCAGCCATTGTATGGTCTGATTACATTAATAATGTGAACAGAGTTCTAAAGATCATTCTCAGGTAATGTTTTCTGGCATATCCCATGGGTAACCATGGCCTGTGGGTCAAATACAGTCAATTAATCAAAATACCATAGAAATGGTCAGATAAAAGACTGAAACTAGAGCATTTTAAGAAGACCATTATAGAAATTTTGAATGATGACCTAATTTTGTATTGTAATTCTGTTAACTGGATTGTTTTGGGCTCAGATAGAGTAATTGATTTTAATAGAAAAACAAAAGAAATCCTAATGATTCACATCACATCATAGTGATCTTCCTCAGGGAAAATATATATATTTATAAATGATTACATGAACAGATTGTAAAAATAAAAAGGGGCATGTTTATTATGCAGATTAAAAAACAGAGGAATAATACACCACACATCAACAGGCTTCAACGTTTAATAAAAACGTGGCTTCTTAGAGTGGCATCCACCATAAGCAATGCAAAATCAGGACAGCAAATCTGGTGTTCTCTTGGTGCAAAATTACACACGCCTTGGTAAATTTACCATTTTTTATGAACCATTTCTCGTTTTACACAGCATAATTTATATATATACTAGACATTAAGCCCGTTAAATTAACGGGCGCTAGAACATATGTAGTCAAACATTTATAAAAAACAGAATTGTTCTAGGCGAATTTTCGCCTGCGCTACGCAAATTCACTAACGTGCAAATTTACACTCTGGTCGGCGAACGGTAACGTATTTACGTTTTTCAGACTATCACCCACAATGGTAAAACACGCCCTAGCGTAAGGGTGCGAAGTTACGCGTCTATCTTCTTCCCTAGCGTAAATTTGCCAGAGGCGGTCCGTGCAGCACATGCGCAGTAGCGCAATTCCAAGCACACAGGGACTGGACGCAAAGACACTTGAACTTTACATTAAGCCCGTTAAATTAACGGGCGCTAGAACATAAGTAGTCAAATATTTATAAAAACAGAATTGTTGTAGGCGAATTTTCGCCTGCGCTACGCAAATTCACTAATGTGCGAATTTACACTCTGGTTGGCGAACGGTAACGTATTTACGTTTTTCAGACTATCACCCACAATGCTAAAACACACTACAGCGTAAGGGTGCGAAGTTGCGCGTCTATCTACTTCGCTAGCGTAAATTCGCCAGAGACGGTCCGTGCGGCGCATGCGCAGTAGCGCAATTCCACGCACACAGGGACTGGACGCAGAGACACTTGAATTTTACATTAAGCCCGTTAAATTAACGGGCGCTAGAACATATGTAGTCAAACATTTATGAAAACAGAATTGTAGGCGAATTTTCGCCTGCACTACGCAAATTCACTAACATGCGAATTTACACTCTGGTCGATGAACAGTAACGTATTTATGTTTTTCAGACTATCACCCACAATTGTAAAACACGCCACAGCGTAAGGGTGCGAAGTTGCGCGTCTATCTACTTCGCTAGCGTAAATTCGCCAGACACTGTCCATGCGGCACATGTGCAGTAGCGCAATTCCACGCACTCAGGGACTGGACGCAGAGACACTTGAACTTTACATTAAGCCCGTTAAATTAACGGGCGCTAGAACATATGTAGTCAAACATTTATAAAAACAGAATTGTTCTAGGCGAATTTCGCCTGCGCTACGCAAATTCACTAACGTGGGAATTTACACTCTGGTCGGCGAACGGTAACGTATTTACGTTTTTCAGACTATCACCCACAATGCTAAAACACACCACAGTGTAAGGGTGTGAAGTTGCGCGTCTACTTTGCTAGCATAAATGATCACTCAATGGGAATTGAACACTAAAAGCACTGGTCAAAGGCAATTACCTTACACACTTCTCTAAAGGCTTGAACTGTATCTGTACAAAGTATTGGTACTGATAGCATTAGCTAGTGATTGGCGACCTCTAGTGGCGAAAACTGGTAAATTCGGTCTGTCGACACATGCGCAGTAGCAAATTCCACGGACACAGGGACTGGACGCAGAGACACTTCAACTTTATTATATAGGATATATGCCCCCTAGTTTCAATGCATTATACACCTTCCAAGAATAGTACTTAATTTGCATTTAGCATGATAATGTATATTATTCTTGGTTTCTTATTGCAGTTGAGCTTACAACAACAAAGCAAAATACAACTCAAGGTAAGAAATGTTATAACACCTCCTATCAAATTGCTTTAAAGGGATCCTGTCATGGGAAAAAAAAAAAATTTCAAAATGCATCAGTTAATAGTGCTGTTCCAGAAAAATTCTGCACTGAAATCCATTTCTCAAAAGAGCAAACCGATTTTTTTATATTTTCTTTTGAAATCTGACATGGAGCTAGACATTTTGACAATCTCCCAGCTGCCCCAAGTCATGTGACTTGTGCTCTGATAAACTTCAATCACTCTTTACTGCTGTACTGCAAGTTGGAGTGATATCACCCCCTCCCTTTCCCCCACCCAACAGCCTGACAACAGAAAAATGGGAAGGTAACCAGATAGCAGCTCCCTAACACAAGATAACAGCTGCCTGGTAGATCTAAGAACAGCACTCAATAGTAAAACCCATGTCCCACTGCATACTATTCAGTTACATTGAGAAGGAAAGAGCCTGCCAGAAAGCAGTTCCCTCCTAAAGTGCTGGCATAAGTCACATGACCAGGGGCAGCTGGGAAATTGACAAAATGGCTAGCCCCATGTCAGATTTCAAAACTGAATATAAAAAAATCTTTTTTGCTCTTTTGAGAAATGGTTTTCAGTGCAGAAGTTTACTGGAGCAGCACTGTTAACTGATGTGTTTAAAAAAAAAAAAAAACATGTTTTCCCATGACAGTTTCCCTTTAAGCTGCTACAGAAAATGTGTTTGTTTTCCACAATTTCCCTTAAAAAATTGTCTGAAGTCGTCATGTAGTAGTCATGTTTGTTTTCTTGCTGAACATTCCTTCTGTTCTTTTCCAACCCCTTTTTATTGTAGCAACATATATTTATCCATTTCTATGCTTGTTAATTAGTTAGTATTTATTAGCATGCATTTCTATCCTGTGTTTACTTCTCTACCCTGTAAAATTGCACAATTTATTCATATAGCGCTTTATACATACAAAGGGGCAGTATTCCCCCAATTTAACATGTGCTGAATGACAATGGCTTCTGATAAATATACTTTTTGCTTCTTATTTTAATTGTGCAAATTCAATGGTTTTTGAATTAATCAGGGCAACCAAGAAGACTGAAGCTACTCCATGTTTGGTCCTTCTGAGACAAAGAATGATATAGTAGCATACTTAATCTGGTTTGAAAAAAAGCAAAAAAAACCTCTTTAAATTAACCTTAGTGCACTTCTGTAACTACATACAGACCTATCCATACACTCACATTTTTTTCCTCTTTTTTCCCTTTTATTTGATTTTAACCATACACTGTGGAGACAGGGGCTCACACCCTAACAATTAATACTTGTATGTGGCTTACACATTTTGTCGGTTTGGGTAATTATTTAGCTATGACACTATATAAACTAATGTAACTAAGTGATGAATTCTACTTAGTTATTATTTACTAATATGTTTTTCATTTACGGGGATCTATTGTTTTTATAATGAAAGGCTGAATGGGTGGTTACTCCATTATGATAATGACTATATGTCACTGATGCTGCTGTTTCCCACCCAACATACAGATTTAATTAAACAAAACGTCAGTCTGTGTTTAAAAATAAAAACTTAATTCCAGTCCGTACCTTAAAAGGATGGTTTTAGAGCCTAAAGAATGGGGATATATACCTGTCATACACAATATATCCCCTCCAGCTTGTACAGATCCCCCCACCTCAACCCAGGGGAGGTGGAGGCACCAGAACAGCCCAAACAATGGACTTGGGAAAGAGCATCAGCATTCAGGTGCTCTACCCTAAACTTGAACTCCTGGAGTGCCTGGAACCACTGTGTTACCCTGGCATTTGTCCCTTTTTTCTGCTTCATCCATGTGAGTGGTGCATAATCAAAGATCAGTTGGAACTTTCTACCTGAAAGGTAATAATGGAGCGAATCCAAGGCCCACTTGATGACCAGGCATTCTCACTCATCTATTGCTATTGCGCATCTATTTTCTCTGCTGCAGTCATCTTTCTACTGAGGAACACCATGGATGCTCTTCCCCTTTAATGACATGTGATAACACAGCTCCCAGACCTACATCTGAAGCATCAGTCTGGACAATAAACTCCTTGGAGAAATCTGGAGCCACCAAGATGGGTGGTGACAAAGTGAGGACTTGAGCTCCAGAAAGGCCTTTTCAGCCCCTGTGCCCCACTCAATTATACTTGACTTACGACCTTTGGTCATGTCTGTCAATGGAGCGACTATAGTGGCAAAATCAAGGACAAACCTATGGTAGTACCCAGTCATACCCAAGAAGGTTCGTACCTAATTTTTTTGTTTTAGGGTGGGGCCAGTTCTGGACTGCATCTATCTTATTTAAATGGGGATTTACTGACCCTCTTCCAACAATGTACCCAAGGTACCTTGCCTCTTCCATACCTAGGGCCCACTTTTCTGGGTCCACTGTGAATCCTCCTTTAGGCAAATGATACTCCCAGTCCCTACTAAAGATGACAATATCATCTAGGTAAACAGATGTGTACCTCCAATAGGACCTCAAAAGCTTGACTATTGCGCTTTGGAATGTAGCTGGTAATACTTGTAAACCAAAGCGCATTCTCCTATATTGAAAATGGTTTTCTCCTTTGCTGCCTGAGTTAGGGGTATTTGCCAGTATCCCTAGGTAAGGTCCAAAGTGGTGAAATACCAAGCAGGCCCCAACTTCTCCATAAGTTAGTAAACCCAGGGCTTGGGCTAGGCATCAAATTTGGAAATTTTGTTGCGTTTTTGTACTGTTGGGCTAGGGTACCAACACAATGGGACTCGACCATTCACTCCTAGGAGCCTCTGGCAAGCAGTAAGGCTTGAGACAAACCTTTACTCCTGGCTCTGTAATAATGTCATGCTCTGTTACCTCAGTGCACCCAAGCAAATCAGAAACAATATCCTTATTTCACTGCAGAAACTTCCTTACTTGCTGGGTCTGAGCTTTTGACAATGCTGTTGCCACCAAGACACTGTCAACTCCAACCTGAGACTCAAGCCTCCTACTAGCCAGTGCCAAAGTTGGTTCTCTATCCTGTCAAGGTTTTAACAAATTTTTATGATAGATTTGATAGGGCTTTCTCTTACCCGGTTTGTGAACTGTATCATTCACCTCACTGACCTTGTCTACATTTTCAAATTGTTAGGATTTCCTTAGGAGAACCCAGTTGCAGAGTCGGTTATATAAGCGTGAGGTACAACAACAGGCAGCAGTGCCGGGTGCAGCGAGCAAAGAAGCCATAACGGAACCGCATTTAAAGGGGTGGTTCACCTTCAAGTTAACTTTTAGTATATTGTAGAAGGGCCAATTCTAAGCAAGTTTTCAATTGGTCTTCATTATTTATTTTTCATAGTTTTTTAATGATTTGCAATTTTCTTCAGTTTCTTTGCAGCTTTCAAATGGGGGTCACTGACACCATCTAAAAACAAATGCTCTGTAAGGCTACACATGTATTGTTATTGCCACTTTTTATTACTTATCATTCTATTCAGTCCCTCTCCTATTCATATTCCAGTCTCTTATTCAAATCAATGCAGGGTTGCTAGGGGAATTTGTACCCTAGAAACCAAATTGCTGACACTGCAAATTATAGAGTTGCTGAATAAAAAGCTAAATAACTCAAAAACCACAAACAATAAAAAATGAAAACCAATTGCAAACTGTCTCAGAATATCACTCTCTACATCATACTAAAAGTTAACTCAAAGGTGAACAACCCCTTTAAGACTAGCGCAGCACCAGACTGGATAGAGGTGAACTCAGGCAGGGGAAGAGCCAGCAGTGGTGGGGAAGACTGGTGGGGAAGAGCATTGAACAGTAATGAAGCTGCAGGGTTTAAATGGCTAAACTCCAAGTGCGGTCATGGAAAACTAGAGGCGGGTAATGATTGCTAGTAATACTCTCCTGCAAGCAGCAACCTAGTCTGCTCTAGATTACCAACTGACTGGCAACTGACTCGCCGGTGCATAGGCTCTAAATAACCTCCCCCAGCCACTGATTGGCCAACTGCCATTTTATGCTTAACTCGTACCTGGAGCCATTCCTAACACAAATGGGCCTTGCCATCTGGCCAAGAATTTTCTCTCTTCAGTGGGGATCAACACTGCCACTATATCCCCCACCTGGAAGTGTCTTACCGTAGCGGACTGTTTGTATACCTGGCACTAAGCCTTTGCATGTGTTCCTTAACCCATGTCATCACTCCTGCAATCCTTTCCCTCATTTGAGAGACATACTCCAGAACACTTTTTTGGGGAGTAGCTTCACTCTACCAAGTCTCCTTTACAATATCAAGCAGTCCCGGGGCCTGCATCCATAAACCAACTGAAAGGGGTGAACCCTGTGGACACCTGAGGCACCTCCCGAATTGTGAATAAAAGAGCAGGTAATAAACAATCCCAACCCTTGGGCATAATCAAGGATCACCTATGCTACCTCAATAATAGGCCAGGGCACCAAGGGGATAAGCTGGGGCTTTTAACTGGCAGGTGGGACAGGACACAAAGTAGGTTCTTACTTTGGACTTTAAGCCTGGCCAGTAAAATCGATCTGTGATTCACGCTTCAGTCTTCTCTGCCCAAGTGTCCACCCAGGGCATCATTATGCACCAGGTCAAGTACCATTCATCTGTATGGCCGGGAACTAAAAGTGGTTCAACCACCTCCTCATGGACGTTGGTGACTCTATAAAACAGATAGCTATTTACAGCGAAGTGCGGCCATTAGTTATCTGCACCTGGTTCTTGAGGAACACCATTTTTCATCACCACACAATTTATCAATCAATTTATTAAGGCTCCCCTTGACACATCCAGATCAGGAGAGACAGGTTTTATGAATCATCCTCATCATCCTCCTCAAGCATTACCTGTAACGGTGAAAAAAGTCCCCTCAGAGGATATCTCAGCTCAGTCTGACCAGGATCCTCAATTACCTTATTATTCTTCTCCAGAGTTTGGGGCAGTGACACATAATTTTGAAAATTAAACATTACATAATTTTCAATATCACAGGGTATATCAGTTATCACATTCTATTCCACCCTCAGGTCAGTGGTTTTCTTCCCCACACTTTCCCACAATTCCCAGAACATGCCAAAATAATGGGGTGTAACAAATTACTCACCACCCCAACTTCATGCACAACGGATTCACCGGCAATAGTGATGGTCACTGGAATTAGTGGGTAGGACCGGGTATCCCGTGGATGCAAACTACCCAGAGTGATTTGGCTGTTGGTTCAAATTGCCAATAACACTGTCTAGTACCAGTATTACCATACTCCTCGAATCCAGAAGAACCTTGACGGGGACCTGATTGATGTGAACAGTACACTTAAATTGCCTTTAAACAAGTCAGGACTTGCACTGTTAACCTTCTGTGCATAACAGGAAAGCTCATCCTTCCACTAATACTGTGCTCTAGTGTGCTTGACACATCCAGCACTGCACATTGCCCCCCTCCGGGTAAAGAGGTATCTGCAGGTGCCCCTTGTTGGGCAGTTGGTGACACTTCTCCACTTTCTTTCACACGGAGCCCACGACTCTGCAGGGAACTTTTCCTGGTGGGCGTAGATTTCTATGATCGCTGATGGGTGGGAACAAGTAGTATTTTGGTAGCCGAGTGGTCAGAGTGTGTTGCTGAGCCTCTTTAGCCTGCTGCTGCATGACCAAGCTCTGCTGAAATTGAACTGTAGCTTGAGCAAGTTGATGCAACAGTTTTTCGATCTCTGCAGGAAAATTCGCTGGCATAAAAAAGTCGTGAGTCGTGGGACAAAAATTACCTGACGCAAGTCGAAGACACCGCAGCGCGACAAAAACGACGTGCCGCAACTCGTTTCGTGGATTTTTAGCGAATTTTGCTGGAAATTCGCAAATTTTCCGGTGAAACGGGATAGATTCGCCCATCACTAGTGCCTGCTCACATCTGAGTACCAGTTGTGAAGTTTGGGGGATGACAGTGGGATTTTCACCAAACATGCAGGCCACTCCAAACTGAAGGAATACAGTCTGTTTATTTTCTTCAACTCAAATAAAGATTTCAACAGCCAACAATGGAACAGAAAACAAAACAGCTTCACTACAGTAGTGAGTTACTACACGTGAAACTCCTCTCCCTTCACCTGCTGTTCACCTCCATTAAAAAACCCATTGATGTCCAGCCCACCTCTGGCTGGTTAACCCCATGGTGTCTCTTACAGGGATGGTTTTAAAACCTAAAGAATGGGGATATATATATACTGGTCATCCACAATATATCCCCTCCAGCCAGTACAATATATATATTTTTTTTTTTTCCAAGGCAACATAATATAATATTTATTATTGTGTAATTCCACTAGGTATATGGTTCTAAAGCATATACATTTCCACCATTTTGATATTTGATACAGAAATATAATATTCGATTCAAAACCCTGCACCAGAAATAAGAATATTCTAGATATACTGTTTAGCTGTATTCAGGGACTTTAAAAAGCTTTTTTCAACTCAGTTTACCTTTACTTCATTTATGTGATGATACCTCTGAAATGGATTTTTGGAGTTATTGGATGTCTTCATTTTCTTACATATCAGCGTATTAGAGCATTTCATTGCATAAACAGTTCACCGTCATTGTGTCATTACTGCACATGTAGTAGTAGGAAAAAATATCTTCCATATGTCAAAATTAGATGCACCTTTCCATTTTGTATTTACTATTATTAAATCTCTGCAGTAAACTACTCAGACAAGTTCTGTTGTTGCAATTTCCCCTCTATTTCCTTCAGTGGAGGAAAGCCTAAACTTTGACTGAATACAGATTTGCCTGCAGGTGGAAATCATGAGTATTTATAAATGTATTCTTAACTGTGAAGGAAATTGCCACAGATTACCTTCCATTGTCTCCTACATGAGCTGGTGTAGTTTACACTTATCTGTAGAAAATGCAGGAAATTAAGAGCTATTAGTGTTAATTAGCCATTAGGAAATAACATGGAATTGACACAAAACCCGAGGAATTGCTATTAGGTGTTTTATGATGGGTCAGGAAGTATCTAAAAATATTTATTATTTTTTACATACCAATGTCCCATTTTTTAAATAGTTTTCTGGATGGCATTAACTATATGTTTGTCGTAGACAGATTATATACAAGATGTTATCTTATATTTAGCATACTTTGCAGAAATTATTTTATCACTGAGAATATGAACACATGCCTGTGTGTGATATGGTTCCAAAAGAATATGTAAGTTCTTGTGAAAACTTAAACCTTATAACAGTGTTATCTAATGCCTTTTTCTTCCCTGAAGTCAAGTTATACATAATTCCATAAACCCCAGAAAGAGCAGTGCCAAACTATTGCCATGGAGCCTGGAGTGACAATGACTCAACGGGAGGGTAAGAAAATACATTGGAATTACATATAATCCAGAAAGAGATTTACACTGATAATTACACGGTGCTAGCCTATGCATCTACCAAATCATAGTTTGAGGTTCGTTCCACACAATTATAGAACCATTTCAAGTGTTTGTCTGTGTTAAACCAATTAACATCCTTATTTCCATTTCAAAATGACACTTTTATTTGTATGGTCAACTTGTGTAGCATTCACTGAAATATTCAACTCTTCCTGCCATCTGTTACTTTTATTTTTAGCCATTATGGAAAGGTCTTAAAAGTCTTTAAACTTCGCTTAATTTGTGGTCTGGCCGAATACCAATAGTAGTCTATAATTTTTTTTTGTTTCTTCCATATCGATTGTTATAAATGTGACAGGTTAATACAGTCTTTTTAATACAGTCTTTTCTCAGGTACTTTTCTCTATTATAGCAAAGCCTTCTGCAATAGACAGGGTTTTATTACACTTCTTTGAGCACAGGTTATGTGATTAAGTGATTTTAGGGGATCGTTTTAAAATATAAATATTCTGTTAGATCAAACATAATAAGTTCCAAGTCTCTTGGGTCATTTGGAAATTACCCACTTGAAGAAGGGAATAATTCATCTTTGTTCACTGATGTTAATCATGGGTTCATCCAAAAAATATATCCATGGCTGGAGCTGATTTTTTTCCTTAAAAGATTTTAATTATTTACTAAACAAAAACAGCAGGGGTATAAAAATTAACCTGATTTCAGAAGATGTAAATCAACAAAGAATTAAAAAAAAAATGAGCAATGAAATAAGAAGTCAGTAATGCAATTAAGTATTCATAGTTAATTACCATGTTATGCTACTGTTGATACATAAATTACAATATATTCCCAGATTTTTGTTCTTATAAATGTGATACATACATACATATAAGGTAAAGAAGACTTGTGCACAAATATAAAAATGCACGTGAACATGCTCTGAATTGTAAATGTTTTTTATTTTTTTTAAAGGTTTGTATTTAACATTTTCTCAACACAGCAATACATACATAAGCTTGCATTGCCATGACCATACAGATAAGTTTACATGGCTGTCAGGTAATAGTAAGTTACACATGGTAGAGATATACAGATGCAGTCACTTTGGATTGTGAGTTAAATGCGTTGTGACTTAACTCATCTATCTCATTTATCCCACTTAGCACAGAATATTGTGTCACAGCATCCCATCCAATTAAAGAGTTCACCATTGAAAACAATGGAGCTTTGGTATGCTAATGAAAAGGTTAAATGCATTAAATGAGTTAAGATAACTTTAGATAACACAGTTTCTTCAATTAGTCCTGAGTCACGACGCATTTAACTTACAAATCCAAGTGACTGTATCTGTATATTAAGACACACACCAGTAGTCAGCAGGAGGAAATTTAGAGGGCACTTATTGAGGGATTGATACCAAGAATTGATTTCCCAAACATTCTTGGGGGGCTATCTCTGGGTTAGCATTTAGCCAGGGGTCCCAGACCTTCTCAAACTTTTGCGGGCACCGTCTGGCCAGATAAGTTAGTTTGATAACTGGTAGGATATTGGTTACTAACCTGACACATTGTTGAACCTGTGGAGGAAGGGGGTTAATCCATCTCATAATCTCTAATACTCCCAGTAAGCATACCTCCAGGGCAAGGATGCCAGGGAACAGGAGCTGTTCGTTAATGTATTTCACTACTTCTGCCCAGTATTTGAGTAACAATGGACAAGTCCATAACAAGTGAAAGAACCCTGAATCTGGGGTAAATTATTTTGTATTGTACCATCTTATCTTTAGTGGAGATTAAGTAGTCATAAAGTCCCTCGATTCCCACATCTCATCATTCAAATGGGGCATGTCCACCATCCATTTGCTCTGTACCTTCTCAAAGGGTTTACCCAGACTTTGAATCAGGGACTTATATATTGCTGAAACTAGCTTGCTTGGGTCTGGGCCCCACAATCTATTTTCCTGGGATGAGGTAATTGTGTTAGGTGTAAGGGAACCAAACTGAGTGAATGCATGATGTAGTTGTAGATACCGGAATAGTTGCATGTTGGGTTGGTTTACCTGTATTCTTAGTTGGGTTAGGATGGGAAAGGTTCCTTCCACTAGTAAGTCACACAAGTGATGAACACCCAATTTGGGCGAGTAATGAAAGTCAGGTATTTTCATAAAATTTGCCAAGTTAGAATTTTCCAAAGTGGTGCATTTGGTGAGAGTTGGGGTTCTGATTTGGAGAGTAATTTAGTTGCAAGCACCCATATTTTCTGCTGAAGCGATAATATGGGTGGTAAATCAGGGGTGTCTCTGGGTTTCCTATAGGGCACGTTCCTGCTTCTAGAGATCCCGCCATAGTGGCATGCAATGTCGTGAATGGACTTATAGGGTCTGGCGTAAGCCAATTATGTATGTACATTAGCTGTGTAGCATAGTAGTAGTATTTTAAATGTGGGCGCGCTAACCCACCATTATCCAGTGGAGCCATTAGTGTTTGTCTGCTGACCCTGGGGGCTTGTGGGACCATATAAAGGGAAATAGTATATCATCTATACGTTGAAATTTTTGCTGGGGTAGCCAAGTCGGATCATGCTGCATAACATACATGAATTTAGGCAGAGATATCATTTTGAACAAGTTTATCCTGCCACAAACAGTGAGTTGGAGTTTCTCCCACTGACTCATTCTGGTCTTAAAAGTTAACAACACTGTTTCAACATTTACATGTACATATTCCTCTGCTTTCTGCATTATACCTATTCTTAAGTATTTGAACCTTGAAACACGTTGAAGTCTTTTTATGTCATCTGCTGGCCCAGGTGTTTCTAGGAAAAAGAGAATAGATTAATTCATTTCTCTTTGTTTATTGTGAGCCTGCTGAACCTGCCCATAGCCCACTGTTGAGAGAGCTATTGGAGTCTGTTAGGAATAAGAGGATATCATCAGCATATAAGGCAATTTTTTCCTCCGCTCTTCCAATGTTTAAGCTAATCACCATAGGGTCTGCCGGATCATCATGGCTAGTGGTTCTATTGCCAGGGCAAACAGTAGCTGGGATAAAGGACAACCTTGCCTGCATAGGCGGAGGGTGATATTTTTGTTTGGGTAAGCTAAGTCTAATGTCTAACAGTCTAACAGTTTTTCACGCTGATAGCAATGATTTTACGCTAGCAGAAACAGCTAATTCCATTCTCTATTATAAGCATTGGCAACAGTTGTAATTCACATGACTGAGTACACTGGGAGGAATTTTGTCTAAAATGCACTACAATCTGAAATCTGTCCCATACATGGTCTGATTTAAGAGCTACTAACTGATGGGCCCACACGCTGCATATGAAGCCCAGACTATTTTGAAAATAATATACATACAGTAGTACTCTCGTATTATCAAAATTATATAAGAAGTTCAGTTCATCCACATTACTGGAAATCAGGGCTAATGATTGGGTTGTTTAACATTAAAGCCTGATTATTGGTCTACTTTCACATAAAACAGAAGGGATGTGTTAATTGTCATTTATGGGAGATTGTATACATACAAAGTATAATGCAGATGTATTTGGTCCAGGATTTTTGCTAATATTTTAACATCTGTGTTAATGAAGGATATGGGTCGATAGGATTCACACACCTCCGGGTCTTTCCCTTCTTTAAGTATAATATTGGCAGAGTAAAAGGATTGTGGGAGAGAGGCTGTCTCTTTTGCTCCCAACAGTGTAGCCTGTGGCCTAGGTACCAGTTCTTCGCTAAGTAAGCGATACCATGCTGCTGGCAGACCATCTGGTCCAGGGGTTTTTCTGGGTGAGAGGCTCCCAATGGCTGTGGCCACTTCCCCTACAGTAATAGGCCCCTCCAAATAAGAGACTTCCACCTGGCATAGCTTGGGGAACTTGGGGCTCTGTTTGTGTGTAGGATACCCGTGTGGTGTATAGCTCTTTATAATATTTGGCAAATATTTCAGAGATTCCTTCCGCATCGAGTATATAGTTAGCCCGTGCATCCTTGATTCTAGCAATCATTGTAGGGGGTCTGTCAAGTTTAGCCAAATAAGCCATGGTTTTCCCATTTTTATCCCCCTGCTCAAAGGAACTCTGACTGGTATATAATAGTTTCTTGTGAGTGGAAGTGGTTTGTGCCAGTTCTAGATTCCTTTGTGCAAACATTAGAGCTTCATGACTTACTATATCTCCCTCTTTACAATAGTTCTCCTCCGCCTGTGACACGTTCTCTGCGGCTTTAGTTACCTCCTGTTTGGTGGCTAAGCGCACTCTCGCGATTGCCGATATTAAGGTTCTGTGGGCTACTGCCTTAGAGGCCTCCCACACAACATTACTGGGGGCTGTTTCAGTTCAAATTGTATGTTTTTCCATACTAAGATGGAGACCCCCTCTAGAGTATGTGGAATATGGTACATGATGCACCTGATTAACCCAACAATTTTTTAGGGCAAGCAACTTCTGGCCCGTAAGGTGGGTTTCTTGTAACATAAGGATGTCAGGTTTGTATCTATTAATGTAATCAAACACCAGGGCTCTTTTAAACACACTCCATGATGTCATTGTTACTTCACCCATGACACTTATTTTGTTAACTCATTAACCCTCGATGGTACTGAGTTGTCATAGCTTGCAAGACATCTAGCATAACACAAACATAACATCCCAACATCCCCAATTTCCCTCCCTGACCTTCTACAACATGTAGATGGCCTGTTCCTAGTGATGGGCGAATTTATTCGCCAGGGGCAAATTCCCGTGATTCACCACTGGTGAATAAATTCGCAAACCGTCAGCAAAAATTCGTAGATGACGTCAAAAAACGTGCCGCGACTCGTTTCGCCAATTCGCGAATTTCCAGCAAATTTTTGATAGATTCGCCCATCACTACCTGTTCCCTAAACTGAATCCCCTTGGGAGGAGCAGCAACATTACACTACATGGTGCTTGCACTTTTACTGGTCATAGTCACTAGGCAGTCATCGTCCTATGGTGATTCGCACTACTGGGCTTTCCACTTTTTCATGTACTTGGTGTGTTTCTGCGAAGCAAACCAAACAGGGTGGGCAATAGAGTCACACCCTCGGGGAGGGAATAGTCATCCTTACTGTACCCAGAGGGTCTGTAGTTGGGCCAGTGAAAATATTGAACAAAACATTGAGCATTTAACAAACCCAGGCTTATTCCTCATGTCTAGCATCCAATGTGGCTTAGCATTGGTAAGAGTAATATGTTTGCGGTGACTTACCAAGCCTTGGTGCATTTTGATCAATTAGGGATTTTCCACTCATATTAGTAGTTTTGGGGTCTTCCCGATTACAATGTCTGGGATTTAAAATCCAGTTGATTAGTCTAGGGCCTTTCTTGGCTGACTCCGTCCTTCCCACACATTCAGTCATGAGTTTAAGGATGTGGGGGGGAAAAGGGTCTGTACATATTTGGCTGGTTGTAAAGTGCGCTTTTATGTTGAGGTCCCACAGACTTTGGTATCGGGAAGGATAAGGGATAGCCAGAGACCTGGACATTGCAGGTATGACATAAGCTTGGAAAGTGGCAACCCCGTAGGTTAATAGCGGCAAGGAGTTCTACGTTTGATGGTTCAGGTATTGGTTCACTGGAAGCATTGGAGTCCGAGACTGGAGAGGCCAGGTCATCCTCCGCAACCCTGTCGGTGTCTTGAGAGGCACAGAGATACCTTTCCATTCTGCTCTCAGATTTAGGTCTGTTTCAATGTTTGCCCATCATGCTACCGAGTATGCTGCACTGTGGCCTGATGGGAGCGGGAAGTGCTGCCTGGAATTTGTTCAGCAGGTTGAGCTTAGTGCAAAGCACCAGAAGCAGTTATTGCCAGTTATCACCAGTTTTAGGATTCATCTTAAGTTGTAGACATATATGTGTAAGGAGAGTTGTACATATGGCCAGACGCACCTTACCTTTATTATACAGTCTCTGTCTGGTAGGGTAATTGATCTTAGTTGTGTAGAGGAGAAAATAAGGCCACACTGTGTAGCCTATTATGGTGCTTGGCATTGGGCCTGAGTGCAGTCACCCAGTGCACATTTCCCAGCTCAACTGGGTATTTATCTGCTGGGAATTGCAGCCTGTTGTCGGGCTAGAGAAGTTTCAGCACTGCTGTTGCTTATAACAGTGATTTTCAACCTTGTGCCTCCAGCTGTTAAGGAACTACAAGTCCCACAATGCAATGAAGGAGTCTGACAGCCACAGTCAGGCAAATGCATTGTGGGACTTGTAGTTTCTTAACAGCTGGAGGCACAAAGGCACCTTTATCTCTATAGTGTCTGCAAGTTGGAATCACACTGTGCTGCCAGTAGGTTCCGCCACCTGGTCGGGTATCTGGGTGGCACCGCTCCCGGGAACCAATGCACACTCACCCCAGAGGTGCCACCACTATTAACGTGTGCAGGCAGGGGCCTAGTGTTGCCTTGGGTGGTGTCTGGCACTTTGTGTCTGTGCGGTAGCCTCCGTTTCTCGTGTAGGCCTTGGTGATATCTCGGTGACGGATGCTGCTAGAGCTGTGATTTTAGGGCCCTCCTGGTCATAGAATTTGTGCTGATTCTTCTTTTTGCATACAAGAGTGTTTTGTGATGGGCTTCTTCACTGTCCAGATGGCTCAGATGATCATGATGAGTATTGCGGTAAGAACAAGTTTTTTTATTGCTATTTAAGTTGATTAGAAAGGTGTTCATTACTGTTAATTACTGTACATTTAACATTTTTGGTATGCATGCACAATGTTCTCCTAGTGCTGTGGATGTTTCCTACCCCACTCCAAAAATATACTAAAACAAGTTTGTCAAAAAACAAGGTTCATTATAAATTGACCTCTCCTTCGTTTTTTTCATATGTTTGAACTTACATATATTGTAGGTGAGGCACAGCTGTGGCATAAGTTGTGAGTTTATTGAACCAGACGTTGATTTGTCAGTGATATGTTTCCTTTTTTTATGGTGTGTACCATTCCCCAATTAGTCAATGCCATCATGAGTCTTGTTAGTCTTTCTGGAATGTGGGGTCCCATCAGAGCCAGTATATATCTTTTGTAAACTAGTAATTGTGATCCTGGGCCACATTTGTAACATTATGTTCCTATGATGCATGCATGATATGGCAATTGGCCTTGTCTGTGTTGTAGTAGGATTATTCCCATACCATCCAAGCCACTGTTAGCAGCAACCTAATCTCCTCTATTGCACCTGCTAATAAATTCTGACTTTTGCTCTGAGCAGATATACCATGCATAAATTCTGTTACTTAGAGCATCCCTCTCTACTTATGACCAGAGTATTGTGTGTCCCAGTTTTCTGATGGTTGTGTATGGCCAACTTCAGATCAGCATTTTTTCTCCATGCAAATCCAGTGTGGCATGCTGAGACTTGTGGGAACCTCATGGAGAAATTCTCAGTTCTCTAATGGGCTGATAATGTGTCTGGCAGGGATCTCAGCTGCTTTTTCCAAATGAGGTAGGATATGCATTTTGTTGGTAAGTCAGGCAATCTTCTTTGCTGTATGTAATGCTAATTAGAGAGCCTTTTTCTCGCTTATCCTTCTTTTGGTGTATTTTAGTTATTAATGTTTTTAAAGTTATTTTTATGGTGGGTTTTAAATTTATGAGAAGATAGCCTCAATTAATAGGAACATGCTTCCACAAATTTTTTGAGGGTAGAGCTCATGGTCCCACCAATGGAATCTTCTCCTTAGACTAACCACAGACCAACCATTATAGATGATTCACTAAAAGCAGTCTTTTATGACTCCTTTTAGATAAGATTATCTGACTGCATCAGCCACCAACTGTACTAGCCTGTCATTTTAGTGTTTAATATTTTGTAATACATTAATTTTATCATGACATTATTTGTAAATGGCAGAATGAAAGATGAATTCTGCTGCAGGAAGCCTAATGAGAGGGTTTTAGGTGAATAATAGGGTTACTACAATGCTAATGGGAAGGGGATGGAAATGAGTTCACCTTGATGTAAGAAGTATCCTTTATATAAAAGTGTCATTTTAATTAATACACACTGTATTCATTAATGTTATACCAGGCAACATCCATCTCTATCTTGACAATACAGATAACAAAAATATGATGTTTATTGTGATTAAATCAAGAACCTGTACCTGTTTTGTGGCACAATGTATTTCATTCATTCTGTTTAAAACTACAGCTTCAATGTATCAGCAATGGCCGAGCTCAGCACTGAATGTGATTGTATGCAAGAGAACAAATGATAATCATCCAAGAGATATTCTAAAAAGGTACAACATAAAACCTGGCATTTACTTTGCTTCTATCATATTTGTTTGAGAAGATTGAGAAGGATCTTTATTAACCTATTTCTAATAGATTTTTTTATTTTGTTGAATATTTCCTCTGAGCCCCTCTTAACTGGAAAAGTCATGAAAGCAATTTATAGCTAGTTGGGCTTTTAGAAATCAGCTGTTAACTCTACATAAACATTCACTGTGTACTTATTCCTACTCACTCTCATTGGTTTATTCAGCTATAAATGTTATGGGCCATTAGTGAGGTGGCTGTTAATGGCTCTGATTATATGTTAACATAAGGCAAAGAAATGCATGAACTTCAACTGTACAAATGGGCCCTTATTTTCCCAGAATTTCACAATAACCAATTAACTATGGAAGCACAAGGACACATGCAAAGGAAAGTAACTTGCCGATGGCCACCCTTTAATAACATGGGACAGATTAGGCTTTTAACACCTACTTGCTAAGTAAGCAATGTAATGCAATAACAGCTATAGAATTTTTATGTGTATTTGGCCCACTAAAAGCTTTTCTTAACGCCCCATGCCGCTATAGTATGGATTCATTAACTATCGTTTAAAGAGTCTGTTGCCTGTGCTTTGGAATTTGTATTATGAATAAAATTTATTAGTTTCTAGCGCATTCCAAAGTGCCTTCCAATAAAGTTTAGGACAGATGGCTTTAAAAGCATCAACATGTGTCAGTCCATGAGGAAGTGCTCAACTGTATTGAAAACTATTCTGCTCTGTGTGTGGTTGACAAACTTAATATAATACCCAATGTCTCTGCCTCACAGTTTCATACTCTCGTAAACTACTTATGCCAATTTAATTTGGTTTGTGGCCAAAATTTACATTAGTGATCCAAAGCAAGTCTGTGCTAACTCTTTTTCTTGAATAATAAAATCATATTATTGTGTATATGAAAGTATTCATGTACTGTTCTAATACAATTTAAAGGTGCAACATAACGCCTTGTTCAGCAGGAGTTTAAAATACATATTGGCTTTTGTTTTAATCAAGAAAAATCTATGGTTTTTGTTATCTTCTGAGATAAACAGAGTGAACAGTAATGATGGGCGAATAAATTAGCCCTAGGCGAATTCACGGCGAATTTCTGACATTCGCCGATGGCGAAAGTTTTGGCGAAATGCTCACAAAAATTTGCTGCGTGTTTCGTTTTGCGTCTCATTTCACTGCGCGTCGAGTTTCGTTGCGCGTCGAGTTTGCTGCGCGTCGAGTTCGCTGGTTCACTTCAAAACAGCACAATCTGTGCAGTGAAAAATATTTTTAAAAATAAATATATATTAAAATATGCCTTTTTAATTTTTCACTATTTTAAATAATAATCACAGATGTTTTTAAGAAGCTGGCAAAATGGGAGGCCTTTTTTTCTTTTGAAAAGATAAGAGTCCAGTAACAATGCAGGGCATGTGTGTAACTAAGTGAAACACGTGTGTAAATTGCTCTTCTCATTGACTCCAATGCTATTCAGCACATTCACACACAAAGCAAAAGATGCCATTTTTTACAATTTTTTTTCACATTTCCATACCTCCCAACATTTTGGAAGTAAAAAGAGGGACAGAATTTATTTTTCCATATGTAGCGCTGCAACATTTTGACCACACTCATTTTTGTGGTCACACCCACTAATTAACATGTTCGTTTTACCAAATTTGGCAGGTTATGAAAGTTTGAAAATATTTCTCCTTATCTAAACTGTTACAAATACAATCAATTACTTATTTTATTATATCAAAATTGTTAAAAAGCATATTTTTTGCACCTGTTAGCTGTTCTTCTAGGCTCTCTGCCAAAAGCCAATTAAGTTAGAAACTTTGTTTCTTTTTCTGGCTATTCTGTGCAGAGAAAAGAAGGACTTTCCAATACAAATGAAATGAGGGACTGCAGGTTGTGCTGTCAAAAGAGGGAATGTCCCTCCAAAAAAAGGTACCGTTGGGGGTATGCATTTTACCTGGCAGTTTTCTCACATTGTACTGTGCATCAAAACTATTCTAACGTGTGTCAATATAAGCGCGCAACAAAACATCAGCGCAAATCGTTTTGCTAATTTTTTCGCCGTTTCACGAATTTCGCTGAAAATTCACAAATTTTTTGGTGAAGGGAAACGCCACAGATTCACCCATCACTAGTGAACAGTGAAACTGAAGCTACTCCATGTTTGGTCCTTGCAGGGTAGATAATTACATTACCAGAATACGACCCCCCTCCCTTTACCTCTTGTTGTGACAATTTGGTGAGCAATAGTGATGGGCGAATCTATCCCGTTTCGCTTCACTGAAAAATTTGCGAATTTCCAGCGAAATTGTGAATTCACGAAACGAGTTGCGGCACGTTTTTGACGCGCGCCGCATCAACTTTGACAAGTGCCAGTGTGCTTCTTCAGCCTACAAATGATGAATTAAACACGAGTGCACCCATTGATGCAAGAAAACACTGGCGGACAGCCAAAACCTAGCAGTAATTCCAAGTGTGAACACTGGCTTGCTACACACCAGAAGTGACATAAATAAAACAACTTGGGGGGAACAAACAGTTACAATGTAAGTCTGCTCTTTCGGTTTAAAAAAAAATTACAATTTGCATTTTGCACATTGAACTGCTTAATATACAATATAAGCCATAATATGCACAAATGGTACAACAAAATAAAACAAAAATAATATAAATATAAAATAATAGGCATGTATATTGTATAGCCCTTTTTTTTTGCTGAAGGGTTTGTTCGCCTTTAAATTAACTTTGAATATATGTAGAGAGTGATATTCTGAGACAATCTGCAATTGTTTTAATGCTTTTATTTGTGATTTTTTAGTTATTTAGCTTTTCATTCAGCAGCTCTCCAGTTTGTGATTCCACCAATCTGGTTGCTAGGGTTCAAATTACCCTGGCAACCATGTATTGATTTGAAGAGACTGGAATATGTAAGAGAGGCAACAATAGAAAATGTGTAGTAAAAATTAGCAATAACAATACATTTGTAGCCTTCCTGAGCATTTGTTTTTTTATATGGCATCAGTGACCCCCTTTTGAAAGCTCAAAAGAGTTAGAGAAGAAGGCAAATCATTCAAAAACTACATTAACAAAATGAAGGCCAATTGAAAAGTTGCTTGTTCAACAACATACTCAAAGTTAACTTAAAGGTGAATTTTTAATGGTTCAAAGTAAAATATGAATTTGGCTTACCAGTTAATATCATGATAAATCAACAGAAATTAAACAGAATTGATCTCGTCATTGTTGGCCGAAGAGCTAATAAGTCAACAATAATGATTATATGATTAAATGTGTGTACATTTAAAAAGATCATTATCTGGTTAATGATAAATAACAGTGTCTGCTTGTACACCCCCTTACCCAACCTCTGCAGTTACACAAAGCAGATAATGGGATATGATGTAATTTATATGTATCTCGGCAGAGTTAATGAATGATGCATACCTTCTCAAGCATGGCGGAGCAAGAGACACACATCACCTTAATAAATGGACCCATAACCCACTATTTTCTTTTATCCTGACAGATGTGCGCAATGGTATTTTATTTGCATTCCCTTATCCATCGCACCATTAGCTTGTACTTCTGTTAGCCTGTCCTTTACTGTAAAGAAATGCTCATGTATATTTATGGGCTCTATATCTTTTTCTGGTTCTATCCTTACTTGTTTTAGGAAGAGATAAGCCCTACTTAGTGAATCAGTAATATGTCATTTTTAGCCTTCACAGTTTTTCAGATGCTTTCAAAGCTTAACAACCAAGAGCTATAAATGATTGGAAGTGTTGTACCTTGGTCGCTGCAAAATACCAGCCATAGGTATATATATATATACTTTTTTTTTTAATTGCATAAAACCAGATGTACTGCCAAACAGAGTCTCCTGTAGAATGCCAGTCCACACAGTGGATACCAAATAGCCAATAACAGCACTTATTTGGCACTCCCAGAGATTTTTGTCATGCTTGTGTTGCTCTCCAACTCATTACAGGTATATGTATATATATATATATATATATATACACACATATATATACACATATATACTGCATGCATATCACTGTAACACAAACACCTTTCCAGTTTTACTTTCTTTACTAATAATATGTGACCAACTAAGTCTTTGCATTGGTTACAATGATTTAGAACTTCCAATTCTCAAGCTCTGGTATCAATCTTTTTATCATTTACATTGTGGAATGGGGGTCCCCAACATTATTCACCTGTAATGAGTTGGAGAGCAAGACAAGCATGAAAAAAATCTCTGGGAGTGCCAAATAAGTTCTGTGATTGGCTATGTGGACTGGCATTCTACAGGAGACTCTGTTTGGCAGTACATCTGGTTGTATGCAATCAAAACTTGCCTCCAAGCCAGGAATTCAAAAATAAGCACCTGCTTTGAGGCCACTGGGAGCAACATCCAAAAGGGTTGGTGAGCAACATGTTGATCTCAAGCCACTGGTTGGGGATCACTGTTAAAGATATACTGACACATGAAATTAAACTCATTTTTACATATTATATATTACATTATAATATTGATATTTGAAAGCTACTTCTAACTCTGCCATAAAGTATTTTCATGATGCTTTTACATTACCTGTCTGATACCCCATGTTCCTGTATGAGGGGGCTGCCATATTTGTGCAGCAGGAGTCCGTTAGCATTCAAAACTGTAACTAACAGACTGAGATGGGACAGTCAGGTTGGCAAAGTCAGAGTGTTAGAGTGTCAGAGTGTCAGGCTGAGGAACTTCAACTAACAATTATATACAAAAACAAACCTCTCAGCAAAAAACGATCAACATGACCTATAGGTAACATTTAATGTATATTTATATTTTAAAATAAAAAAATTGTTGTCAGTATCACTTTAAACTATACAAAGGATGTTTTAATTTACTACCTCTTGACCTAAGAAAATGGGTCTAAATTGTTATACATCAGTGGCTTAAGCTCCACAGCTAAACATGAAGGAGCTAATTTACTCAGCTGCAACTTTTTTGGTTTGGGCTTTTTGTTATCAAAACCCCCAAATCTGAAAATACACTAGCTAAAACCCAAAATAATGTTGATGTCAATGGCAAATTTCCCTTTTAAACCTGGAAAACCTTTCTTTGCTTTTTGATTTTTTAAGTGTTCGATTGTTTATGATTTTGTGCGACAATATGAAAAAGTCATAGTTATTTTGTTTCAAGTCAAAAAAGGCATGGTTTTCATGACTTTTCTGCATCTTACCATTCCCATTTGATAAATCACTGACTGTTTATTTGTGGTTTCAAAAAGCTCTAATACCACTAAAATTAGATTTTTAATAAATGCATATACATGAGTTATAACATCTTTATTTCAACATATTTTAGAAAATATTATATATACACTCCATTTTAATCAAATATGTCAAAATAAAAAAAATCCTTTTCCTCTGTTATAATAAAACCATAGCTTGCACTTCTTCCCAATTAAGATATAATTAATCCTTAATAGAGGCAACACATGCCTATTTGGTTTATTAAATGTTTAAATTATTTTTTATTAGACCTAAGGTAATAGGATCTAAATTATGACCCCTTATCCAGAAAACCACAGGTCCCAAACATTCTGGACACATGGTAATATATACATACATACTTTCTTTGTAGTTCAACAGCTAGTGGATCCTGGTTTATAAATTGTTTACTTATAATCATACCATTTGCACCAACATTTATAACATAGACCTCCATAAAACTTAAAATTTCCCGCCATATGCAAATTGACCTAAGCGCACGATCAATAGCAAAGTCGCCAGCGCTCAATACCCAGGGCGAAACTTCGCATTTTAGTGAATTAGCATATTCGTACCTCATTTGTGCCTTGAGAAGTGGTGCAAGGGGTGCGAATCTGATGTTGGCGAATTTGCCCCAATGGTTTCAATCTATTTGGATATTATAGAATAGGATGTGCCTCTGCCATTCATTTAACCAGTTCTGCTCTTTAAATAATGGCAAATACATTGCATAACATTTATAAAGAGTAGTGTAATAAAGGTTTACCCAGGTTTTACAACTCCTAGCAGCTAGTGATAGGCGAATAAATTTGGCAGGCATGGATTCGCAACTATTCACAAAACTGCAGCAAAATGTTGCAAGCGACAGTTTTTTTTACTGCGCATGAAAATTGGCATACGCGTAAAATTGTTGCAGATCAAAATTATTCCAACTCCCATTGACTTTAAGAAGTTTGGACAAAATAGTCATGAGTATAAAAATTGTTGCTTGCGTCAAAATAATTTTGACACTAATTTCGTGAATTGTTCCCCCAGATATGCCTGTCACTAATAGCAACCAATCTGATGTATATTTTCAATAAAACTGACTCATAAATGCTACCTGCTCCTGGTAGTTATGGGTGACTTGTAGTCAGTAGTCAGTCAGTAGACTTTGCACATTTGCGTTAATTTTTAGTATAAAATAGAGAGTAATATTCTGAAACAATGTGCAAGTGGCCTTCGTATTTCATTTGTGGGTTGGTAGTTCTTTCACTTTTTTTTAGAAATTCTCTAGTTTGGATTTTCAGCGGCTACTTAGCCAAGGTGTTATTTGGATGAGAGGTGAGATGAATAGGAGAGGTTATGAATAGAAAGCTAAGTAATAAAAAGTAACTATGATAACATTTAATTTTTATTTTTTACTTGCAGTATAATAACATTGTAGCCTCACAAAGCAATAGTTTCTTGGCTGCTTGGGTCAGTGACCCCCATCTGAAATAAAGAAAGAGTCAGAAGCAGTAGGCAAATAATTTACTATAAAAAATAAGACCGACTGGCCATTCTATAACATACTAAAAGGTAATTTAAATTACCAGAAAGACCAGGCTTAGAAGCAATTCAACTTTTCAATTCCAAATCAGTGAAAGTGGTGACAAGAGCCATTCAGAGGGAGAAAGCTAAAAGAGAGATGTTGAGTAACATTTTTAGCATGAAGATGGCTTATGAAGCAATTAGCTTTATTAGAAAATACATTTTATTATCTCTAGTCCTAAGTGATGGTGAATGAATATCATATTTACTTCCTCTCTAATATTACTAATGTATTATAATTAAATTAGAAGTAAAATGGTTTGCATGCAGAATGCATAACTCCTTTATTAAAATATCCAGGAATAATTAATTAACATACGTCATTGAGAAGATATCACACACACATAGATCATGAATACGTAACACAGATGATTTTAAATGAATCATGAATAATACAACTTCATGCAAGCACAAAATGATAAATTAAATCATCTATTAAGCTAAACTATTAAATGAAAAGAATCATTTATTATCCGCAGTCATAGTACAACAAACTTCCCACATTGGGATTGTTATCTGCTGTTAATTTTTATAGCATTTTAATGAGCTATTAATCACATAAATAAGACACCAGCATTTAATGTATACATATTTACTTTGCTAGCTGACAAATTATCTAAATGTTTAAAAAATAAATGTTTAAGTTTATATATTTTCATCGCTTTTGGCTTATTTATTGCATAAAGGATCAATTACCCTTTAAATTTTCAGAATGATGTACATGGACCATTTAGCAACTTTTTGATCTTAGAAGCATTGATCCTCCTATTGTTATTCTTTCTAGTCAACATCTGAATATGCTATTAGCTTTCCAGGGTCATTTGCTCTGGGTTCAGAGACCCGGGAGTCCAGATAAGCATGAGGAACAATAGGAGGGCTAAGGGCTTTAAGTTTTTTCTAATACAATGTTTTTTTATTTCTTTTCATAAAAATACCCAATTTTACTTTTGATTTAATTGGTTTGCGTAAAAAACCTAATAAAATTGAGTGAAAATTCATATTGTACAATTTTTTGGATTTTTTTTGGTCCAAAAATCAACCTCAGCAGGTCTGAGATGGAGGATTTTCAGATTCAAGTTTTGCCCCATATGACTTGACCAGATAAATTCAGAGTTTAGTAAATAACCCCCTAAATGTGCAACATTATAACCCTAATTTGCAAAAAGGTGAAATTCAGAACACAAATTGTAAAAAGGACATTTCTCATTCACTTCTACATGACCTCAACAGGTTCGAGATGGCGGATTTTCCTATTCTTACTTTTTGCAGCTTTGGGGTATAATAAATCTAAATATATTTGAGTTTTTTTTTCCTCTAAAAAATTTGAGTTTTTGCCCAAAAACCCCAACCATAAAAATCAAGGTTTAGTAAATAACCAGTTAAATGTTAAATAGTGTACAATAAATTATTTTTTCTTTCCTTTATGATACTATAAAATAGTTTTCCGATGGATGATGGCTGCCATGTATAAATCAAACTCCTGCTATTATGCTTGGAATGTCCCAGTTTATGAAATCAAAAACAAATTCATAAATGTATTTTTAGTGACAACTGATACTTTGTGCTTTGTTTATGTTTACAATTTTTTTTACTAGTAACTGTTACTAATTATCAGCCATTTTAGAGGAATGGATATACATTTTTATAGATTAGTTGTTTGGGGAAATCATAGCTACCTTGCTCCCTTTTCTAATTAAAGCATAATGGGCTTTTTCTTAAGCACCGCAGTAACAAAAAGCTGTGCTGGACAAATACTTGTTTCAAACCTTAAGTTATTTCAGCAGCTTGTAATTCAGTGAATCTCTTTTCTCGTTGTACAGTATGTACTTGCATTTGTTTTTTGTTTTTTTCCCAAAGCAATGCACCAAAATAACTCTGCATGCCATATATACTGTATATTTGACCTGGTGTGCTATCTTTTTTCTTCTTTGTCCTTTCTGTTTTTGATTCCTTGGTCTATTCTTTGCAATGCTTTATTTTTTTCTAGCTTGTAAAGTGAATGTCTGCTAAGGAGGAAGGCAATTCTGCTATTATCTTTTTGCTTTTCTTGAAAATTCTCCCTGGCAACATAAACTTCCATTATTTAAAGCTGACTTCAGGACATGTGGGTGCAATGTAGAAATAGGATTAACTTATTTTGTCTAGTAGTCAGTTATTTGACCAGTAGATGCTTCCTGCTGGTTGGTTGCTATTGGTTACTGGAACTGTAGTATCTGTTTTCAAATAACCAATTATTTTATATTTAAGAGATAATTGATCTAATTGAAGTCCACAGTTGTATTGTTCTAAAAATGAAAAGTCACAAAGAGAACACTAAAAAAAAAAACAGTCCACTAAAAGGTCCTCTAAATAATCAGACTCCTCCCTTTCCCAGCTAAATCTGTTGTTAGGATGTGAGTTCAAGAGCAGTGTAACGCTCCTCAGTGGACTGCTGATATATTTTCACTGTTCTCGTATGTACTCTCAGTTAAAATGTGACTTTACTTTCAATTTTAGATTTTGCCCTGTTTCAAAGGGGCATTTCAAATTACTCATGCTTGGATTAGACTGTTACATTCACATCTTAGACTATTACAATCACATCTTAAGTGTCTTGTGTGCTGCCATAAAAAATATTAGACACATTTCTATGATTTATTCAAGTAAAAATACAGTGCGTGAAACTCATGTATTATTCATATTGCAATCATACACTCAGGTGGACATATCATTAGCACAGCAAGAACTAACAAAGTAAATCAGCCATTAATCAAGCACGATGTGCTTCAAAGCTGTACTGCAGATCACTTACACCATAAAACATAGTAGTAGGTACACTTTTGATGTACTGCTTTGTTTCTTTTAGCAAATAGTACACAGCTATCTCATTAGAAATGTTTAGAAAATGTAAATTGTATTAGGAAATACTTCCGTTACTTATTCCTTCTGTTACTTAATTTGGAAATTAAAAAGAACTTCTTATACAAATAAAAAAAGCATTACACTAGCTATTACCTAAGGGGAAACCAGTTGTGGAGAGAGCGCATTCTGTTGAATTTGGGAATATGTTGATTAGTTTAGGTTAATGAGGTTTATACTACTCTATAGAAAAGTTTCCAGGTGGTAAGACTGAAGCATTTCTTTACGTTGTTTTTCTAGTCAATTATGCCTACGAGTGGTTGACACCCCTACATATATTGTTATGTATATAACATAGTAATATAGTAAGTCAGGTTGAAAAAAGACACACGTCGATCAAGTTCAACCTTTCAACTCTATTTTAACCTAAGTGCTAGCTTAGGGGACATTGCAAACTGTTACGGAGATACACTTTTATACCTGATTTTAACCACTAAAAATGTGAGTGCAACCGATTGGTTTTATATAATTTAAAAATAAAAAGGTTTTATGCTATTTCTGCGCATTACGCTTTTTACAGCTTCAACTGCCACCTAAATATCCATGTCTACAAAATATCGATGTGATAAAGTTTATTGAAAAGTACCCACCCGTTTACTCACTCTGCGGTGATTATATAAAGGCTAAATACACCAGATTGGGAGTGGGAACCTACATGTGTGGAACTACAACACTCAAAAATTACTACACTATACACTTTTTTCTCCTTTTTCCAATTTTTCCCCCTGGTTACATATTCCTTTCTGAGCTTTCATTAGCGCTGACCCTGTGGATTTGGATTTAAGTGCTAGCTTATTCAGAGGAAGGCAAAAACGCAATGTATATATATATATATATATACAGAAATCCTGTATGGTGCACTCGGTAAACATTCATTCCCATGCCTGTGTATTCATCACAATAACAGACTGCACCAACAGGTCTTGTAATAAAGTGAAACATTTTTTATTCAACGTTTTGGCTCGTCACTTCGGCCTTCTTCAGGGATAATGTTCACTTTTTTTAAGACCTGTTGGTATGGTCTGTTATTGTGTTGTATATATACAACACGTTGATACACCATGTTTGAATAAATAAATCAATACACGCGGAATGGCGATTGCTGTGAGTGCTTTCATAGACTGTTACTACAAATTTTTTGGTTAGCACCCAGCTGATGATGTAACGAGTGGTGAGTGCCGATAAATGTGTCTGCACTCTTACCGGATTTTAACCAACTGCAGGGTGCAATGGCCAATATTTTCATATACACATTAATAGAAGGGGCAGCACTCCATGTCGCGTGAAGAATCAACATGTCGATTCTTCACGAGACATGGAGTGCTGGCCCTTATATTAATGTATATATATATATATATATATATATATATAAATAAATAAAACAAAAAGTTCACACGAAAACCAGTGCAATTTGAATCAAAATGTATAATAATCAGTAGCTTTAGCTTCTAAGACATGTGAATCCCATTTTCTGCTTCCCAGCAACTTCCCAGAGCACACTAAGCATGTGCAGTGTCACTGGACCTCCTTACAAAATTCAAGATGCTGAACTCCCATGCATAGTCACAAAACCTAAATAAGTACTGTTACAGATGGATGGAAAACTGTCTAAAAGATCAAATACAGAGAATGGTTATCAATGGTAATTTCTCTGTTAGGGCTTCCATGGGGTGAAACAGGGTTCTGTATTTGTCCCATTTGTTTAATTAATTGAGGATGGCATTGAAGGTAATATAACTGTGCCAAATCATTTAATCCAGAATGTGTCAATCCTGCAGGAGGATTTAGACAAACTGGGGTTATCTATTTGGGATTTAAAGCTATGTAAAATGATTACTCCCTTATTGAAATTTTGGGGCATATGTATATAAATGTGAGATTACCACTAATTCACCACTAGTGATAGGCAAAACATTTCACTTTTTTCACATTTTCACCAAAAATTCATGAAAAACACCCTGAAGAAAATGGGCGTTTTTTTTTACAACATTTTGCAAACTGTAATCCCAATTCACCGTTAAGATCAAAAATTTGCATTTTTGGGAAGCAAGATGTCAAAAAAGAATATATAGTGCAGTTGGAGAGGACTATTGTGTTTCACTGGTTTGGGATAAAACACTGATTTGGGACTCAAAGATGTTTCGGTGAATTCATTTTTAAAACTGTGCAACATTTATTTTTACTATTGACATTTTATCATCGAGAAACATGGCAAAATAATTTGTACTCACCACAGAAAAAAAATGTTGCTATAACCTGCTATTTTCATTGTTTCAACATGCAGTCTTATGTAGTTACTGGAGTTTATAGTGTCCCATAGACTAGCTAACTTACTTTTTACAATCCAGTGACATTTGGTTGCATCTGATGGCATATTTGTCAGCAGACCTTATTAATAGGCAGTATTCCTGTATGACAATTGGATAGACAAGGGGTGTTGAATATTTATAGACCAAAAAACTCTAATGCACCAGTATCTATCATCAGTTTCATGGTCTATACTTGTATCCCTCAAATTAATTGTTTGCTCTGCAAACATATCAGCTTCTGTTATCAGCTTCACAGTCTATACAGTCTAAAAGCTAAGCTTCTCATGACAGCTTTAGAAAATGACTTTTCTAACTATTACCAGCTTAGTGGTTGTACAAAGTGGTGTAATTTTATACCATTTTATCAAATCATTATGCCATTCTAAAAGTGGTACGATCTGACAGTATCATTTCCTATATTTAAAGATATGTGTAGAGAATAAGTATAATATTGACCATTTAAAATATCAGTTTAATGGAAATCTACCATCATTTTCTTAGACCAAAACATTCCTCACTACAAAACATTATTGTACTTTGTGTCCTAAAATGCGGCAATAATCTGAAATAACTATACAAATATTTTCTTTTAACAACTCACATCACTGTTAAAAATATATTTCCATTCAGAATGCTGCATTAAAGGAGAAAAAGATGTGTTGTATAATCAAAAAAGCCATTAATGTTTCAGCTATATCGCCAAAATATACAAGTGTGTTCAAATACACTGTATATAACAGAGTCTAATCGGTCTAAAGCAGGGGTGCCCAGACTTTCTTACATTGGGATCTACTCTCGACACCTAGCCCCCATCAGGAGATCTACCTTAATAGAAATAGAGGGCCATCTACCGTACGGCACAAGAACAAGTATCCCATGCCGATAAAATAGTTATAATGCTACACCTGCCATAAAGCAAGACACAATTGCTGTTCTATGGTAGAAATGAAGCCAAGACAGACACGGTGTGTGACACAGTTATTGATGGTTTTATGGAAATCTGTGCCAGGCCAAGAGGTATTTGTGCCAAAGACAGTTAGGGGGAACAGAGAAAATATACAGTAATTGTTGTTTACGATTGTACTAACCTGCAGATAGGGTTGCCACCTGGCTGGTATTTTACTGGCCGGTAAAAATTATCTTGATCCCAATGTTATTAATAGGGAAAAAAGATAAATATATAGGAAGACCGGTATTTTTTTCCATAAATGGTGGCAACCCTACCTGCAGAAGCCCATTGTGCCTACCCCTAGTTTCAGCTCAAATGGATATGCACAGCCCAAGTGTAAAATTTTGGCATATAAAGAGGTTTTAGTGGGCAAAAAAGTGAAACTAAGGTGCCGCTACATTTTTATAAAACTTTCATGTCAAAGGTTTTTAGGAATGCAAAACAAGTCAAGATCATATCCAAGTTCATCATACTGAATCACAATAAAAGGGCTCGCCATATCTGGAGGTACGAAGGAAAGGTATGGAGAGTCTTCCCCTGTCCCCGGCAGAACCAACAGAAAGGCCGCAACCTGCAGCTCACGCACGTGGTGTAGGGACACGAGGTGGAGCCTGGCATGCCTACTGATCTCAATCCTCCGAGATTGGCACACAAGAGCTTCCAGTCTAACTTCACACAGTACTGATTGTCCAACA
>CM044433.1:14725886-14737029 GCA_024363595.1 Xenopus borealis
ATATATATATATATATACATACATATATATATATATATAATGTATAAAACTGCACCTGTCCATTTGGCATTGTTCATCGGAATAATTCTGCCATCTTCCATATTCCAGCTTTAATCATTTTCGCTAATTTGAATTTGTTAATTTTTTAGATTTAGAAAAAAAAATCGAAAAAGGGACCACAAAAATCAATTTTTGACTCAAAAATAGCCTCAAACAACTCGAACCTTAATAATTATGCCCGTAAGTGTACAAACCATGAAAAACCCTAAGACAAAAAGTTGCCATCTAAAAGCTGGTGAGCCTATTGCAAATTGAAAAATCTTAAAAAACCTATAAAACTAACTAAATTAGAATTTAGGTAAATAGGCCTGCCCATCAAGCAATTTTAATATTTGTTTTGTAAAACAATGTGTTTTTGTAGCAATTGAGGGGGTTTTTTTTTGCAAATTAATGCAATTAGTTTTTTTCGCATGGTTTGAATGAAATTGCATTGGATCTCAAACATTTAGGGGCAAATGTACTATTATTCCCCAAAAATAGTTCGCCCAAATTCGATATTCGATTAGCATTCGATCATCGAATGCTAAACAAATAGTTTTAGGCTGCTTTTTATTCGATATTCGATCGTTTGACGATCGAATACAAATTTATTCGAATAAATCATTCGATCATTCAAATGATTCATACGATCCAAACGATCGAAGACTTCGATCGTACAAATCCAATTCAATCAGGACTCCCATATGCTTCTATTGCTATTCGGTAGGTCTAATCTGCCGAAGTAGGCATTCGAATAAACGTAAAAAATTAAATCCTTCGCCGATCGAATGATCGAATATTCGCTCATTCGACTCTATTCAAATGTATTCGATCATTCGAACATTCGCTATTCGATGATTGAATATGCCAAAATTTGCATATTCGACCAAAGGAATAAATCCTACGTTCGAAATTCGATCGAATTCGATCAAACTTCAATCTATTCACGTGAATTTAGTAAATCAGCCCCTTAAAGAGTTAATTAAACTGCCTTCAGTGTTCCTAATTTTTTAATGGTTGTTTTGTCGTGTTCAGCATAATTCAAGCAGTCAACCAAAATCATATAAAGGGGGGAAAAAGTCAGAACTGTATCCCACACATGGCAGAAAAGTAAAAAATGCACAAAATCACAACCCACCTACAAAAAGCAAAAAAGGAACTAGAAAAAAAAATCAACATTCAGTACCCACTCTTCACAGCATCTGCCACTCGTATTTTCTTCTTCAGCTGTTCTATTGTTTAAAATTTGTATTGAACATTTAAGTTATTTTTACTAGCTTTGAAATAAAATATGCTTTCACTTTCTGTGCTCAAATTCTGAAGTATTTTGCACATGAAGAGAGGAAATGGCCATTTTCATCACTGCAGATAATTTTTAGGTTTATACAATAAGGATTTAACTTTTTATAGTACTTTATACTGTACTTGTGAAATGTTTTACAAGTGTAGCAACAGCCTGTGTGATTTCTTCTGCTCCTCTATAAGTTATTAGTGATTAGTGATAAGCAAATTTTTTCTCCAGGCGTGAATTTGCACTGAATTTCTGAGTTTCGTCGTCAGAGAATAAATTGGTGAATTTGCTGTGAAAATTCGTCAACAACTTGGACACTGGCAACAATTAATATATACCCACTGACTGTAATGAGCACCAGCAGCAACTTTGATGGCAGCTCCCATTTTTACGCCGGCAAAATGTTTCGCCTTGCCACTAATTTCTCACGAAATGGGCGAAAAATTCACCAATTTCTTGGTGAAGCAAAACAGGACAAATTCACCTATCACTATTAGTGATGAGCAAAACGTTTTGTTTCACTGAAAAATAAGCTCATTCCATGGTCCATTTAATGGAATGGAATTGATTAAAAAAGGAAGAGATTCTGCAATGTAAAGGGGCTCTGGCACAGGATAACAGTTAATTGTGCTGCTCCAGCATAACTCTGAACTTAAATCTGTTTTCCTAAAGTGCAAACTGAGTTTTTTATATTTAATTTTGAAATCTGACAAGGGATTCAACATATTGTCAGTTTCCCAGCTCCCCCCAGTCATGTGACTTGTGCTCTGATAAACTTCTGTTACTCTTTACTACTACACTCCCCCCCACCCCCTCCTCCCACAGTCACCCATCAGCAGAACAATGGGAAGGTGACCAAATAACAGCTCCATCACATGATATAACAGCTACCTAGTAGATATGAGAATATCACTCTAATAAAAAAAATACAAGACCCAATGTGATGCCTTTGGTTGCATTGAGTAGGAGAATCAATAGCTTATCTGAAAGCAGTTCCATTTTGAAGTGCTGGCTCTCTCTGAAAGTACATGGCCAGGCAAAATGACCAGAGATCGCTGCCTAAACACCAATATTACAGCCAATAAAAATACACTAGTTGGTTTTAGAATAAAATTAGATGTGGTAGAGTGACTTATATGTTATGTAAACAGTTTAATTAAGAAATAAAAACTACTCCACTAGTCGGTTTTAGAATAAAATTAGATGTGGTAGAGTGACTTATATGTTATGTAAATAGTTTAATTAAGAAATAAAAATTACACATTTAAAGAGAATTTTTACCTTTAAAGAGGATGTTTGAACACAAGGTTTGTGTCAGTAAAAAGATTTTTGCAATTAGAATTGATCAAGCATTCAAAAGATATAACGTGAGCTGTGCTTGTTAGATTTGATTAAATTCTGCATAACATACAGTATCTCCTCCTGCAATGCATATACATTATGAAGATAAGGTCAGAATATAGAAAGAGGGCAAGCTGTATAGGTCCACCTATAAACTAGTTAGGCTCTATTAATATATTTGTACATGGATATAGAACTGGCTGAAGGAGAAGGTCCTTGGTACTTTTTTTTTAGCTTATTTATTAATGACCTGGAAGTGGTCATCGAAAGTACTGTTTCTACTTTTTCTGAACTGCAGAACTATAAGTTCCATGCCAGATGCTGCTCCTTTGCAGAGGGATTTAACTGAATTTAATTGGAAAATGTGGTTCAATGTTGATAAATGCAAAGTTATGCACTTTGGTACAATTAATATACATGTGATTTATACACTAAATGGTATTGTGTTAGGAGTATTCTTAACAGCCTTTCTATTTACCCAGACATGTGAAACTAAACTGGTAAAGGCAGGGTCGGACTTCAATCTAAAGCATCTTAAAGGGAAACTGTCATGGGAAAACATGTTTTTTTTAAATGCATCAATTAATAGTGCTGCTCCAATAGACTTCTGCACTGAAATCCATTTCTCAAAAGAGCAAACAGATTTTTTTATATTCAGTTTTGAAATCTGACATGGGGCTAGCCATTTTGTCAATTTCCCAGCTGCCCCAGTCATGTGACTTGTGCCAGCACTTCAGGAGGGAACTGCTTTCTGGCAGGCTGTTGTTTTTCCTACTCAATGTAACTGAATAGTACGCAGTGGGACATGGGTTTTACTATTGAGTGCTGTTCTTAGATGTACCAGGCAGCTGTTATCTTGTGTTAGGGAGCTGTTATCTGTTTACCTTCCCATTGTTCTTTTGTTAGGCTACTGGGTGGGGAAAGGGAGGGGGTGATTTCACTCCAACTTGCAGTACAGCAGTAAAGACTGATTGAAGTTTATCAGAGCACAAGTCACATGACCTGGGGCAGCTGGGAAATTTTATTATTATTAACATGTATTTCTATAGCGCCAACTTGTTGCGTAGCGCTGTAAAGTGAATGTGATTATACAACCAAATCACATGAATTACATATATAGAACATAAAGAGTTACATACATCACAATAAATATGGAGTTACTGTACATACATCACAATAAATACTGGTACAGGAGGTGAGGAAGGCCCTGTACAGAAAAAGCTAACGGGAAGGGAGTGATACACAAGGTGTGGGAGAGGGCAAGATCAGAGTAAAGTGGGTGAGAGATGTAGTAATGTAAGCGGTATTGCATTGAGTGGTTAACAGTGAGGGTAGGCTTCTCTAAAAAAGTGGGTTTTTAGAGATTTCTTGAAAGCTGAAAGATTGGGAGAAAGTCGGACAGACCGTGGGAGAGAATTCCAGAGGAGGGGTGCAGCTCTTGCAAAGTCTTGAATGCGAGCATGTGAGGAGGTAATGAGAGAAGAGTTGAGTAACAGGTCAGTAGAGGAGCGTAGTAGGCGGTTGGGTGAGTAAATGGAGATTAGTTCAGAGATGTAGGGAGGGGCAGAGTTATGAAGTGCTTTGAATGTCAGGGTCAGTAATTTGAATTTAATTCTGAAGGGGAGTGGAAGCCAGTGCAGGGATTGGCAGAATGGTATGGCAGAGGAGGAGCGGTTGCTGAGGTGTATAAGCCTAGCAGCAGTGTTCATTATGGACTGGAGAGGTGAGAGTTTCTGGAGGGGAAGGCCAATTAAGAGAGAGTTACAATAGTCTAGACGCGATATGATAAGAGAGTGAATAAGAATTTTGGCAGCGTCTGGGGTGATAAATGATCGTATTTTGGATATGTTCCTTAGGTGGAAGTGACATGACTTAACAAGTGACTGGATGTGAGGAGTGAATGTCAGGGTAGAATCTAGGATAACCCCAAGGCACCGGGCCTGGGGAGATGGGGTGATAGTGGAATTGACAATATGTCTAGCCCCATGTCAGATTTCAAAATGAAATATAAAAAAATCTGTCTGGAACAGCACTATTAACTGATACATTTTGAAAAAAAATTTTTTCCCATGACAGGATCCCTTTAAGGTCATTCACAATGTTTCCCTCCCTAGGCCTGGGCCTTTGTGACCTGACCACAAATCTGGGCCTGGGTCAAGGGGATAAAAAAGTTTTAATTATGAGGGTTGTTTTCTTTGGAAAAAAGATGCTCATAAGGGTACATAATACTCTACATTACATTAGTGGACATTATAGACAGACAGTAGGGGATCTTTAAAAGGCTCCAGAGGTCACCACTGCCAGGTGATGTTACAATGGCTAATTCTGTAAACTGTAATTAGTTTAGATATTGGTATATATAGTTCACATATGTGAGTGTATAGATAGGTTGGTATAAGTATATATATACACATATATATACACACAGATATATATATATATATATATATACACATATATATATATATATATAGATAGATAGATAGATAGATAGATAGATAGATAGATAGATAGATACACATTGAGGTTCATTTGGAAAGGTTGAACTTGATGGACCTTGGACTTTTTTCAAAGAGAGACTACATGTACTCAGTTTATATAATCAGGTAACATTAGCTGATGTGGTATGGATGTATTCACATATTAACTGTATCTTTATGTTTACAACATATGTGTCTATATCACTATATAACCAATTATTATTATTGTTGTTCTTACTCATTTATTTACGATAGTCTGAATAAAATAACTACCAGACTAATGTAAAGTTTGAATATCTTTTAAATTCTCACACAGTGCACTGAATCTCATATTCACACAGCAAGTAAATCCCATATGACACTTTTTATTGCCTGAAGATTTACAACCTGATCACTTGAATAGCCCAGGGAATGTGACACAGCTCCAGCAGATGTTTTATTAAAAATGTCATTGCTTACTAAATATGGGACAAAGTCAGTGCTCTACCAGACAGAAAAGAAAGAGAATCCAGATATTCTTCAAGTGCATCTCTTAGAAACCTGCAGGGAAAAGAATAGGATGTAACAATACACAAAGTTTGCATTGTGTTGCCAGTAGAAAAATTCAATTTTATGGATGTAATGAACATAAACATGGCATATAATAATACAATCTTATTGTATAAAAATACAAGAAGTCAGGGTAAACCATTCACCTTAACACTGTACTTTCAATTATGTCCGAGAAGCTCCCAACTGCTTTACAATGGTTACAGCCTTACCGTTTTATGTGAAAACTAATGCTGAAAAATTCTATTTTCAGTCATAAGGATTGCTACAGCCTTAAATTGGACTTCCCATCATTTGAAGCAGAAGAGTTTTCTGATGTGTTAGCTATATATGAAGGCTTAGACCAAATACGATTTTGAGAGATAGGTTTTCTTGGTCATTAGAAGATCTATTTAAATTTTAACTATATTTTGAATAAAATCTTCTTTGTTAAGAGATGGGGGTCCATCCATAGGCAGTCTATACTTATACTACTTTTTCTATGCTAAATCTTTGAATGGAATAACAAAAATAATGGATAGACTAATGATGATTGGGCATTATATAGGTAAATGAATACCACTATGGACAAAAATTAGCAAACATGTATTATTCATGTAAAACAAACATGGCAGTGCCAACAGATGCACAAATCTCATCTATATCTGATAGTGTAGGGAAATGTATGAATATGCGGGCTGGACAGAGAATCATATTGAAATGTTAAAAGCACACCACTCAGTGTTTATTCAAAAAGCACTTGTGCCTGGAGTCAGACTGCACCTAGCAATGGACTTGGCAGGCAGAAAGTACACAGCCTGAATCTACTAGTGTTCTTATCTTGCAAATCTGAATAACAATCCAGCTAGGAGATGGGAGGTAGGAAGCTAATGTGCCACCCCAGGCCTGTAATTCATGAATGAGCTGTTGAATGCAATCAGCACTATATTCTTGAGGCAAACCTGTATGCAGGATTCTGTGCTACAAAAAAGTGCAAGCATGGTGGTTTGCACTTGTAGTTTTTCACTTTGCACCATACCCTGCACTTTTTATATCACCCTTTAACTGGTTTATGATAAAATACTTCAATGCTTCAAGCCAGTCATGTTATTGATTCAGCTCTTACTATTACTATGATCATGGGCAGGCCCATAATTCTCAGCAACATTGCTATGTCATTTGAGTCATATCTGGTGCCAGTAACCAATACTGAAGTTGCTAAAGACTGATAAAAGACCAATGGGAGTCAATAATAAGAATTTAGGCAACAGAAAACACATTGGGGTATATTCATCAAAGAGTAAAGTTAAGAGTGAAGTTCCTCCACTAGAGTGAAATTCCGCCGCTCTCCATTCATTTTTATGGGATTTTTAAAGGCTTATTTATCAAAGGGTGAACTTTCACTTCACCCATTGATAAAAAGGCGTTTCAGAGCGGCGGAATTTCACTCTAGTGGCAGCACTTCACTCTTTGATAAATTTACCCCATTGGCTTTCACAAGCAAGACAGAATATGCATGCAAAGAAAGAAATTTCGAAGCGAATCCAAGCATAATTATAAACCAGATTTTTATACTACTATCAGAACAATAAATGGCTTTAAATACTAAGCACAATCATGTTTAGCAGGGTTGGTTCCTGATTCAGAAGTTATGTTGAGAGAAACATGCACTTTATGTATTTGGTGAAAGCAGACATTATCTGATTTCTGAAGTTTTAATCTGTTGCTGCCTATAATACTATTCATCACTGCCAGTGTCAAATTACATTTAATCTCTTTAAATTTGGGAGATTTCAATCAGCAAGATACCGCTCTGGCTGGACACAGCTGAGGATCATCATACAAGCCTTTATTGCATCTGTCTAAACAGTGATAGCACAAGTCAAATCAAAAGAATACATAACATTTTATACATATGTATAAAAAAGAGATAGCATTTATAGGATTGCTGCATCAATAAGATAATACTGCCAAAGACAACCTGCTTGGTCGAATAATATCAACTCTACTAAATAGGAGGAGGTTGTTAAAGAGAGAAAAACAGCTTATTTGTGAAAACTGTCATGTATTCTATTCCAGTTTAGCAGTAGACCCTTACATTTTATATCCATGAAATGTTCTAAATTTAAAATATATTACAGGATCCAAACTATATATATATATATATATGTTTTTTAATTTGAAATTTTTATTGATTTTCAGATTGAGACAAGGGAAAGAAGATCAGAAAAGGAGTGGTGAAGACAGAAAGGTAAGTAGAAAAACTATGTATAAGGGGTTCTGGTGGGGGGTATGTGGAGTATAAATAGACTTCTAAGATATGAGCAAACATGGAAAAGAAAAACATCTGAAAGGTCTTTAAGTGGAAGGAGAATGTTGACTTATAAGTGCACACTGTGTCCTCTTACAAGGTTTACTGACATAGAGGAGATGTATTCTGCAGCAATTTGGAAAGTCATCAAGTTTAAAATGAAAAAACCCTTACAGATGACCAAACAAGGCATAGAGATCTGCTTTAGCTATAAAGAGAGCTGAGCAGATCAGAATGATATGAGTTATGTTGTAAGAATAAAAAATATTGTGGCTACACAGTTAGAATTCTAGTCAGTAATGGAAAACTGAATTGTACTGAAAAATAACTTTTACTTAATGGATAATAGGGGACTGATAATGTCAGTATGCAATATAGATCTACCTTCTGGCAAAGACCATACACAATACATACAAGTTAAATTGTAAAGATTTTTATAATAAAGATTTTATAAATGTGGTAACATTCAAATTAAAAAAGCCATGGTTGTTTTATAAAACAGTTCATCCAATGCATGGCACTGGCAAAACCCATTGGGGTAGGTATGTCTCTCCCAGAATGTTCTATGAGACACAACAGATGTAGAGATTAACAGGGGCCGTGTAAACTGAAAAAGTACATGTGCAAGTGATGGAATTAATCAGCAAAATGCAGCAGCACTCTGTGATATTTGCAAAAAAGTGGAAAATATTTTAAGTAAGTGCCTCTGGATGGAATTAATCATTACCTATGGAAAAGGGGAGAGTCTTTCAGTATATTTTTAAAATATAAAATCACAAAAAATTTCCTGGATCAAGTGACCCTGGTGGTGACTGAGGTACTATCAAGGGAAAGGGTTCTGGGGTTCTTGGTCTGCTGGTACAGCTCTCTGTTCTGGTGTCAGAAGGACAAACTTCAAATTATTTGTTGCAAATGCTTTGTTAAAAGTGGATTTTTGCGCAATGTAGAGATTAAAAAAGCAATGTAGTGAATAAAACACAGGCGCACACTTAAAAAATGACTTTGAGTGTCTCTTCTTGTGAAAAAAAAGTATTGCCCCTTCAGCAATTTGATTAAATTCCCAAACTGCCAGCGACAAAACTTGCCAATGTTTGGATGTATACATCCTAGAAGATATAATACTGCACTTTCTACAATAAAACATTGAGTTGAATTATCATTTCATTTTTGTTAAAGGGATTCTGTCACGGGAAAGTGTTTATTTTTTTTTTACAAAAGCAATGTTAACAAATAGTGTTCCTCTGGCATTGAAATCCATTTTTAAAAAGAGAAAATAGATTTTTTCATTTAATTTTAAATGTAACATGGAGCTGCAAGTTGAGTGATATCATCCCCTTCCATTTCCCCCATAGTAGCCCATTGGCTGAACAATGGGCAGGTTCCAGGATAACAGCTACTAGACATCTGCATTGCTCACCTAGAGGGAAATTTACTAAAGCACGAAGCGTCTAAAGCTAGCACAAATTCGCCAGCATTACGTCAATTCGTAACTTCACAAATTTACTAACGCCGACTCTGGCGAATTTTCACTAGCTAAGCAGATAGACTAGCGCAACTTTGCACCCTTACGCCAGGCAAAGTTGTGCACTGACGAAGGATTGTAATTACGCAAATTCACTAAGATGACCATTTTCCTGAACGTTACCACTTACAATAGACGTTACTTCGCCAGGTCAGACCTTGCAAAGTTCAATACAATAGATAGGAGGAAGTTCAATACAATAGATAGGAGTTTGAAAAAGTCCCAAAAAAACGCTGGCATGTTTTACCTTTCTTGGGTGATAGTCTGAAAAAGAGTGAATTTTGGGGGGGTTACCCTCCTTCCCCCCACATTTCCTAACATATGGGAACACAACTATATAGGGGGCACATATAGGGCAATAGGACAACTTTATTTTTTTTATTAAAGGTTTCCTGGGCTTGTGTAGTGCAGTGAAGTGGCTGTAACATATATTACTATTATACTTTGAAATTCGTGCCATATGCAAATTAGGCATCACTAGTGTAAATGCGCTTTGCCTGGCGAAGTAACACTAGCGCAACTACGCTACCATTCGCCGACCTTAGGGTAACCGCACTTTAGTGAATTTGCGTAGCGCTGGCAAAAATTCGCCTGGCGAAGTGCGGCGAACATTAGTGAAGGCAACGCTAGCTAATTTTCACCGATTAGTGAATTTCCATGCTAGATATGAGAACAGCACTCAATAGTAAAAATCCAAGTCCGGCTAAACCAAGTCATGACTCCTTCAATTTGATTGAGTAGGAGAAACTTCTCTAAAAGTAATTCCATTCTGAAGTGTTGGCGGTTTCTGAAAGCACATGGCCAGGCAAAATGACTAAGATGGCTGCCTACCCACTAATATAACTATAAAAATATACATTTATTGGTTTAAGAATACATTTTTATATGGTGGAATAAGTGACATGCAGTGTACACAATGTAATTTAGAAAAAAAAAGTCTACCATAAAAATCATAACAGAATCCTTTGCGTTTTCACCATCATTTACTGCAGCTAGCCAAAGCACATGGCAAAGTATAACTACGCTTATCTTAATCATTTCCCTGTCTTGTGAACGTCTGGATATCATACTTATTTGACATCTCAACTGGCATTTTTAACAAGTTCCTCATTCAAAACTACATAAATGTAAAAAAAACTAAGTAATATGAATATTACACATTTGCTTGGGTGCTTAAGGTCACAGTGGCCATGAGCATCAAACTCATATAATTTATGGGAAACAAAACATCAACTCTAGTGGTTCAAGCACAGCAATTATGGGCCTAGAGCTGCTAAAATGGCAAGTATAACATTGAACAGCAATACTTAGGGGCAGATTTACTAAGGGTCGAATTAACCCTCAAATTCGACCCTTGAATTTTTTTTAATTTAAACCCCTAGAATTCGAATTATCGAACAATCGAATTTAAAAAATTTGATCGATCAATAAGATCGTACGGATCGAACGATTTGAATGATTATAACTATTCGATTTAATTTTTCATGTTCGATCAAAAAAACTAGGAAGAGCTTCCCATAGGGATATATAGCAATTCGGTAGGTTTTATTTGCCGAATTGTTATCTGCCAATTTTTTTTTTAACCCTTTCGCTGCCAGCCATTTTGTCCAAAACGGAACATCTACTGCCAA
>CM044433.1:14741138-14772845 GCA_024363595.1 Xenopus borealis
TGAGCCTTTAACCGCCAACACGTATGGAATACGTGCTTGGCGGTTAAAGGGTTAAAGGGCCAGTACTTCGATAGTCGAATTTGAATTTTCTAATTTAGCAAATTCAAATCGAATTTTGGGCTATTTGATATATTCAAACCTTAGTAAATGTGCCCCTTAATATCAAAGACAACCGGCTGCCAGAAAAACAAGGTAATTTTGCCCAGCTATAACTGACTGAAAACTACGCAAACATTTTTTAACCTCTGTGATGTAAATTTTACAGCTCACAATAGTTAATCAAGATGAGTGAAGTAGAAAATAGTAATATGAATTGTGTTTTCAATACTGTAGCATCTCTATTGGTTCATGGCAAAAGTCCAGAAAACCAAGTGGAGTCAAGTGTGCCCATAAGTCCCATGTGTACATATTAAGATTTCTGTAGACAATATCAAAAATAAAAGATGATCATGTTGTTTTTAAGCTCTACAGAATATAATATACACTGCACATCTTTGCACAGCCATGTAATTTTTATAATTTTTTCAGTGTAAAAGGCAGAAGCTGCTTAAACAAATGTAATTTAATACATTAACAGAAAGCGCACACCTTTTTAAATTCAATATTTACAGTATTTGACTTGTTTTTGCTGTTGTGTGTGTTGGGGGTCATTATACATGCAACTTGCTTGCAATGATTTGCCATGGGTTATCAGGGTATTATATTTTAATGACTGTACTGTAGTAACCCAAGATTGACATTATAGTTTAGCCTAGACACCCGGAGTGAAGTGAAAGACCCCCACAAGTATTGGTTTTTACTAATGAACTTTTGGGGACCTGCGATACTAGGAGAAAAACCACAACACTTTGGAGGGAAAGGTTACATAAGCAAGCAAAAAACTAAGCTCATGTCAAAAACAGGCAAAAGGTCAGGGCAGGTGGAAAACTATTTAATCATAAACAGGCAAATGAGAAATCAGAGAATTAAGGGATCTAGGGATTCCTGTTACCCCTTTCAAAGCTTTCGTACCATCCAATGATATCAAACTAACACACCGATATTTCATTTGCCAAAAAAACGGTAACTTTTTTAAATGGCACCATTCAAGAATTTCACTAATCACTACTAAAATTATTACAATTCGACCTATTAAAAAGGAAAACTTGAATAAATGGTTTCTCAGCTGTGTAAACAGAAGAAAATTAGCCTGATATAAGAATGTCCCAGCTTTCTGGAAGAAGTCTGGGTATTTGAAGGAATAAACCGTGTGAGAGTTTAAAAATCTTGTGTGGGTTTCAGACCCAAATGCTTGAGCACGAAGGCATTTTAAAATCATCACTAACTACTCTCTTCTACCAAGGGTTCCACCCCTTAAGTTTTATTTTTTATTTATATATTTTTAAAAAACATATTTGGGATTTGTTTTACTCTTTGCTATAATTCCATTTCCATACTCTATTTTAGCTTCCCTGATTGCTTTTTTGCATGCTGTACTGGCCTCCTCCTACCAAATTAAAGTTTCAGCTGACCAGGCTCAAAATGCATATTTTTTCATACCACCTCAATATCTCTTTTTTGTTGGTGCATTGTGAACAAGTAGAATTGTAACCACTTAATCGGAGAATACAAATCTCTTTTAAGAAAATGCTGCTGCCTTCAAGTATTATGACACCCAAGAGAGGTAAAACCTTGTAATAGGACTATATTTCCTTCAGTTCAGATGTACACTGTAAGTCTTCATGTTTTTTTTCAATTACAGTATATCAGAGAAGTTTCATTCTGGAATGCTTCCATCTAAAACCTGGCCTGGAAATTGCTACTGAAATTCTTTGGATGCACAGGTTTTTACAGAAAGAGGACATTTATTTGTATTCACAGATTTTTACTTTGGAAGGTGTCTTTATGTACAGTAGAATCAAAAATGAAACAGAACCTGTTTTAGCACCTGGCAAATTTTATTGCTTAATTTTGTATTTTTTGTGGTGTCAAATGGTACTCATGTCTTAAAGGGCACCTATCAAAGCCAAAATCAAACACATAATAATAATCTGACCAGTACAACCTAAACACGTTTAATCAAACTACATATATAGTTTTAAAAAAAAAAACTGCAGGTTTAAAAATAAAAAAATCCCTTACTTCTTTCACTGAGGGAGTCCATACAGTGACCATAACAGTGACTATAGCATGCAAAGCCCTGAGTATTTTACCCAGAATGCATAGCTTTAGTAAACTCTAGAAGTATCACGAGATTTCCCTATCTTATCTCCTGCTAGTGATGTCATTATGCAAATGAAGGGCACAAAGCAACTTCTAGAAGGTGGCAGCACTAACACAGAAGCTTGGCAGATTTCAAAATAGCTTAGAAGATTTATTAGGCAAGCAAGGAATTTCAACTGAGCACGTGCGAGATTTCAGAGCTACAGTTGGCTGTGAAGATATAGGTAGGAGGAGTCAGTGAAATCCAAGATGACTGCCTCAGCTAGAACTGCAGTGGAGATAGGGGAAATTTTGCAGGTATAGTGAGCTGATGATTTACATTATAAAAACAATTCTAACTGTTTTAAAAATCGGATTTCTTGAACTTTCACACCGTGTATTTATTTAGTAAATTATTTTAGTTATGATTGGTGCTCTTTAAAGAGCCTTTGTTAAAAATGGCTGTTAAAGGAGAATTAAAGCCTAAAAACAAATGGGTTCAGATGCTGTATTTCTGCACAAGCCTCAAGTCTAAAGTTTCAGAAGCTCTATGACAGTTACAATTCAGGCCTTCATAGTTGTCCACATGGGGTCACCATCTTGGGCTGGTAAAAACTCCAAAACATAGAGGCAGATTCACTAAAGGGCAAAGTGGCCATTGCTAGTAAAAATTCAATAGAAATACAATCTGCAGGGACATGGTCAATTCAGGAGAAGACGAAAATTCGCTAGGAAATGAGACCATTGCTCAGTCAAATGGTCGTTGATCTGCAAATTCAGTAAAGTGCTGTCACCTCCCCATTTACCTATGCAGTCATTGATATAGCCAAAGAATTGAAAAATGTTGCCTCTATATGGATTGGTCACAACAAAAATGTAGAGCCATTCAAACCAACCCATGAATAGGTTGGAATATGTGGGGGCAAAGGATGCCCCCCTTTGTGGTCCCAGATTTCTGTAAATAGTAATGCCCATCAAAGAAGAAATAGTTTGATCTCAACAGAAACTCTACAGATTTCATTAAAAAAAGGGACTGCACCTCTGCAAACACGTGTTCTGTATCAAACCAATAACCGATAGCTTCCAATCCTTGTGTGTGATCAATGAAGGAATAAAGTGCCACCACGTCCATTGTAAACAACCTTTAACTGGCTTTTCACTCAATGTCCTGAATTTTAATGATACACATAGTGGTATCTCTTAGGTATGTAGGGAGCCATTCCACCAGTGTTCGTAACAGCCTACCCACTTAGGGATCCTAATGTTAAAGTATGGTCCTTAACATTAGTGAGGGACTTGTGGAGCTTAGGCAGTACATGGAATGCTGGTACCCCCGGGGATTCACATTTAAGTGCCTCCCATTCACTCTGGGAGAAAATACCTATATCCAGGCCCTCAGATAGTATTTTCTCTAATTGATCAACATACAAAGTTGTTGTAAGTTGCAGCATTATTCAGTTGGTGCATAACCTCACTCTCATAGGTCTCGGCATACATCACTACCACAGACCCTCCATTATCTGCCTTTTAATGACTATGGTTTTATCTTTACTTAGACTCAATAGTAGTGATGGGCGAATCTACCCCGTCTCGCGAAATTTGCAAATTGGCAGAAAAATTTGCGAAACGAGTCGCGCGTCGTTTTCGTAGCGTTTTCGGCACGTCACATCGTTTTTGAAGTGCGTCGCATCAAAAACGACGTGTGACTCATTTTTTTTCTTTACACTAGCGTTTCGCAAATTTATTTGCCGGCGCAAATTGCCGGAATTCGCCCATCACTACTCAATAGTGCTTTATGCTCACCCGTTGTCAGATTACCAAATCTACCCTTCCCTGGGGCAACCTCCATCCTCTCTATGGCTGCCTGTACTATTCTCTAGAACATTATAATGGGATAAAAATCTGATTTGTTTCTTCATCCATGAATGCCTAATTTTGGTTTCATTTTCTCTTATATTTTCATTCTGCAGATCCTGTAAATCATTCAACAGACAAAGATCCCTAAATTCACATATATGAGTCTGCTGATCCTTTGCTGGCCATAGACATAACAATTACGATCCTTCTTGTAGCTGAATCATCAGATATATAGGTAGAAACAATAGAATTCTACCGGTATCTGACGATTCAGCACTAACAATGGCCGATGTTAAGGGTGCCTTCAAAGGCATCCAATCAAAATTTTCCATCCAGCCCGATCAACCAATATCTTAATCTTCGGATGATATCGGTCGGCTCATTTCCCACCATATATTGTACAAGAATTTGTTTTGTACAATATTATCTGTGCGTCTATGGCCACCTTTAGTACTTGTTCTCTCCTCTATATCTGTCTGTATACACTTAGGGGCAAATTTACTAAATTCACATCTATTCACATAAATTATTCGAAATTCGATCACATTTTCAAAAAGATTCAAATTTCGAATTTCAAATATACTAATTAGGTAAATTCGACCAGTGAATTCAGTGAATTGAATTGAATATTTGAATACTCAACTATCTAATAATTTCCCTTTTAAATTTTTATTCGACTGCTTAGTTCGCCAGTTTCAATCTGCCAAAGTGCTTTGCCAATTTTGATCGAATTTTAAAAATTTGATCAAATGGTTAAAATCGTTCGAATCGATCGATTAAAACTATTTGATCGTTCGATTGAATTTTTATAATTCAGTCATTCAACCAATCGAATTTGAAGGATTTTAATTCCCTAACTATTCCCATGGTCGAATTTCGAATTTTTTTTTTATTTGACCAATAGTAAATCTGCCCCTTAGTATTATCTAAATCAAAAGTTTCAGTATTAGAGGAACATAGCTCATCCCCAAAGTTAGTTATATTATCAACATTAGCAAAATGAAGTTAATGTACGAATATATGTATTCAATTATAGGTAAATGTGTCACAGTTCATCTCCAGTATTAAATTCAATCCTTTGGATAGTACAAATAGCTCATTAGAGGTCAAAGTCTTAGATGATAAATTAATAACATCACTGGTATTTGGCATAGATCAAGTATCTATTAAACCTGGTTAAGCATTCCCTTGCTCCAATCTCAGTAGACCCACATCCACCGTACTCCCAGAACCATGCCCTACCGGCGTTGCATTTGCAACTTCCTCCTTGAGGGCCGAATCAAAAGGGCCTGGTTTGTATCTCCACCTGCCTCACCTCTGCTTCTTCCATAACTGAGGGTTCTCATTGGATCCATCATCGGTGTTGAGTGATTCCTCGGATTGTACTGCCGGCATCACTTGATATGGTTGTCATCAGGTGTCTCTGGATCTAACCTTATAAAAGAAGAAGAGGGTGGAGAGGGAGTGTATGCCGATCGGGCATTTAAAGAGTTCACCATTGAAAACAATGGTGCTTTGGTATGCTAATGAAAATGTTAAATGCATTAAATGAGTTAAGATAACTTTAGATAACACAGTTTCTTCAATTAACCCTGAGACACAATGCATTTAACACACAAATCCAAGGGGCTGCATCTGTAGTTAATTCCTCTTTGTTATATTTTATAATCTGATCCATCAATTTCATAGAACAATCAGTCAATACCTTATTCCATGCTGTAAAAAACTCTGTAGGTTGGAAAAAGGTCTTGTACATAGATTATATTTTGTTTTACATCAGCAGAGAAATTAGTATGGTAGCTTTCAACCATTTTATTAAATAGAAATATACAGTACATTCATTCAACATTCTATTAGTGATGGGCGAATCTAGGCAGATTCGCTTTGCCGAAAAATTACCGAATTTCTAGAAAATTAGCGAAACGATACGCATCTTACTTTTGACGCAGGTTGCGTCATTTTCATTGCATCGTTTTCGTCACGCAAATTTTTTCGGGTGTTTCGCAAATTTATTCGCCAGCGGTGAATCGCGGGAATTCGCCCGCGAATTCACTGCTGGCAAATAAATTCGCCCATCCCTACATTCTATATAGAATGGTGTACATCTAATATTGTCAAATGAGCTATAGGTGTTAAAATCTCTGCATAATAATGCTGGTGCGCACTGAACTTTGCTGAATTATGACCTGAAGAATGATTGCGCCAATTGTTAACATTCACAGTAATAACAGAGCTTCACAAATCTATTGGGTCGCCTCGTACAATTAAACTGTATTCAGTTCACGATTAACAGTAGACTTTATTATTTACTGAACCCAGGAAATTACATTGCCAGAGCAGCAATTAGTGAACTGTGGCAAGTTAAAAGGGCACCTTTTATATGACTCAATCGAGAGATCAGATTGAACACCTCTAATTGACTTTTTATGAGGGGAAAAAGTGTGTAATAAACAGTTTTAGGCAATTCGATTTTCTTTTTTTTTTCAAACAGTCTGCTCTGCAATTGAAGTGGCATTTATACTATTTATTGTAATTCATAAAATTCCTTAATTACCACTTATTCTGTGTGTTTATTTCTAGCATCACTCTGGGGAACAAATCCTGGGACTGCGTGAATATATTCTAATCAAGATACAGCTGAGTTTATAAAGGATTATAGTAATAATTACAATGGATTTAAAGCAGTATATGCTACATTTCTGAGCAACAATGTAACAAGTAAGTGTACTATAAAAGCCAATGAATAGACAGAGCTTTTTTTTGTTTTTATTGCTACGCGACAATGTAATAATAATATACTTCTAATTAACCAAGATAAATTTAACCTACCCTAAATGATAAATTGTAAATCTTTTGCTCTACAGATCAGTAATAATTATTTTGCATTTGCTGTGTAAAAGGAACATTTGATAAAGGATAAAAAATTATACTATTGAGGGCCTGACAGTTATATCAAAAACAATGAATTACTGCCTTTATAGACATGGCAATATGTTTAAGGTTCCCACAGAAACCTGCGTCAATACCCAAAAGACACTCACACGCTGAAGCACTCTCCAATGTTAAATGTATTTTTTTTACTGTACCTTTAAATTAACTTTAGCATGATGCAGAGAATGATATTCTGATACAATTGTAACTGGTATTATTTTTTTATTATTTGTGTTTTTAGAGTTATTTAGCTTTTAATTCAGCAGCTCTCCAGTTTGCAACTGCAGCAATCTGGTCACTAGGGTCCAAATTGCCCTAGCAACCATGCATTGAGTTAAACAAGAGACTGGAATATGAAAATGAGATGCCTGAATAAAAGGATGAGTAATAGAAATTTGCAATAACAATAAATTTGTAGCCTTATAAAATATTTGTTTTTAGAATGGGTAAGTGACCCCCAATTGAAAGCAGGAAAGAGTCAGAAGAAAGGCAAACCATTCAAAAAGCACTATAAAAACAATGACTAATTGCTCCACTTTGTTTTACTCCTTTTTTCATGCTGTGCCAGGCCCCTTGTACAATCATTCCAGATTAAAGTGTATAAATACAATTGCTTCCTTGGAACATTGGTGGTGGTGTTTACCAACCCATGTATTCCATTCTCAGAGCATTATACCTTCTTTACAAAGGGGTTCTGGTCAAAGTGTTTGGAGGTCAGAGTGTTTCCCTTTCTGGAAAACAGACTTGCCAAATATTGATGGGCAAATCAGCTGCATTTCGCTTTGTCAAATTTTTCCCGAATTTCTAGCGAAATTCGCAAAACGGTGAAGAATTTCAGAAGCGCCACCGTGTTTCATTTTTGAAGCGTGCGTCCGTTTTTGGATGCCAGTGGCCATTGCTGCCGTCGGGAAAAAAAATGGACGCCGGTGTCCGGTGTCCAACACGAGACGCGTTGGCGTTTCCGGACTTTTTTGCCATTTTGCGAATTTTGCCGTTATTCGACGAATTGCGGGAACTTGTAGCGAATTCACCGCAGGCGAATAAATTTGCCCATCACTGTTGACAAATATTTGGCAAACAGGAACACTACCAAAGTACAGGTAAGGTATCAAGGCAAGCTAGGCAGAGATGGGTACACACAGGGCAGACAGGCAGTTAAAGACTTAATAAACTCAGTTCTAAGTCCAGGCAATGGGCCAGGGTAGGCTGGGATCATGCAGGGTCAGAAACAGGCCAATAAACTGGCAAATGTATAATGTAAGATGAGTCTAAATAGATAAATAAGCAGGGTTTGCTGGGATGTAATTGGAAATTTTCTGTACAGGTATGGGATCCATCATTTGGAAACCCGTTATCAAGAAAACTTTTTATCTGTAATAATAAAACAGCAATTTGCACTTGATCCAAACTAAGATATAATTACTCCTTATTGGAAGCAAAACCAGCCTAATGACTTTATTAAATGTTTAAATGATTTTCAAGTATACTTAAGGTATGAAGATCCAAATTACGGAAAGATCTGTTACCCAGAATACCTGAGGTCCCAAGCATTCTATATAACAGGTCCCATACCGGTACCTGTTATTCATACAGAGCAACTGAGAGCAATTGGCAGAACCTGGGACAGTCTGGAAGGTAGGTAGACTACAATACAAAGAAAACCAATGCCTCTATAGCAGTAATCCCCAACCAGTGGCTTGTGAGCAACATGTTGCTCTTTAACCACTTGAATGGTGCTCTCAGTAGCCTCAAAGCAGGTGCTTATTTATCAATTCCTGGCTTCAGGCAAACTTTAGTTACATAAATCCAGATGTACTACTAGAATCTCTTGTTGCCAATCACATTCCATATTTTGAAACTTTTTTACATTTAAATGTGGCTCACATGTAAAAAGATTAGGAACCCCTGCTTTGTGGGGCAGTACTAGGGGCAGAAAGCTGCAAAGTACCAGTTCTTAAGTTCAAACCCAGCAGAAAACAGCAAAGCAGGTTACTGTACCTTACACAATTTTATAGATATAGGCAAACTTTAGAGTGTCAGCCATTTATTGAAAGCATCTAGGTCACTGAGTTTTCATTCCAAATTTCCCCATAATAGACATTCAGATAGAGCGCCCCCAGGGTGCCAGCCTCACTGCTTGAGATCCATTTTTCTAATGTAACATAAAATAACCCAACACTATGCAACCTTGTGCAAAAATAAATGGAATAATTTAAATGTTTTTTTTTTTCAATTCAATTACCTTATCCCACTTAGCAAATAAAAGGCAATGAAGTGCCATGCACCCAATGCCTTCTCTGCAATTTTTTTTAAGCATGACCTCCTTTGACTAGCTGTTTCCAAACAATAAATGTATTTTACTTCTGTACTTTGTTGAATAACTTTGCACATGAAAGGAAAGCACCTTTCAAATATCCATCACATTTTATTTTGCCATATTCTCTCAAACATACTGAAACATTTGTCAGCAAATCACATTTTTTTTTTACCTTCGGAGAGAATGGCCACAATATTTTTTAAATCTAAATTGACAAGCAGAGATTTTGAGATTTCAATAATAAAAGTAATGTGTGACTGTCCAAAAATAAAACTATATTGGAATTTTCCAAACTCTTCAAACCATAAATACAGGGACTTGCTAATGTAATATTTCTTGATTATGTTTCAGTATAATATTAACCCTGTTCTGTGCTCTGCAGTTGAAATAGTAATGCATTTCACTCTCACAGGACACTGGGTTTTGTTGCTTGCTTTTATAAATGAATTTTATAGGGATACCCAACCTGCACCACCCCCAACTCATATGAAATCCCTTACTTCCTTAAAGGAAAAGGTAAGGTTAAAACTAAGTAAGCTTTATAAGAAATGTCTATACACCAGTAAAACCTTAAAGTAATACTGCATTTCTGTACTTCTATTGTGTACACATGGACTTGTGTATTATTATTATCATTAACATGTATTTCTATAGCGCCAACTTATTTCGTAGCGCTGTAAAGTGAATGTGATTATACAACTAAATCACATGAATTACATACATAAAATATAAGGAGTTACATACATCACAATAAATATGGAGCTACTGTACATACATCACAATAAATACTGGTACAGGAGGTGATCAGACTTCCTGTTTTCATCTTAAACCTCCATGACTTGGAATTTAGCATGCTCAGTTTGCTCCTCTGCCCCACCATAGACCTTTTCTCTTCTATGTTAAACCTTATAGGAGCCGAATTTACTACTGAAATTCTTTTACTGCTTTCACAAGTTGTAGGGAATTTGTGGTTTTTTAGGCAAGATAATTATTACCAGCTAGGCAAGGTAAAAATTGAGACCACAGTTCCCTACGATCTGCCTTCTCCCCTTGTGGCAATCCCATAGTTAGCCAAATATGAGACAGTTTCGAATGGGATGACTCCACCACTCTTCTTCTTATTTCCTTTTTCTTACTAAAGAGCATATTGAGTGTGTATTACACATTTTAATTCTTGGATATAATGATATGGTTGAAACTTATTAATTGAATCAAGCCTTAAGTTCTTGGAACAAAATACGGGGAGAAGTCAAGGGTGGGGGGTCTTGTTTTACTTGTTAGTATTTCATAGTATCAATGATTGGATGAATTCAAGTTAATTAATTTTTTTATATTGGTGTATTTTTAGATAAATTATTAAGCACACAGCACTTTAATTCACTATAGATGATCATAATTGACTTTTTAATGAATTGGTGTTATTAATTAATTATGTATATTTAATGCTAGATTAACTGATTTTTACCTAATTTATAACTTGATAAATTGAATAATAATTGAAATCCCTTCTCATGGGACACTGATTCATGGGAATAATATTGTTAATGAATTGAGGCAATTGGTGAATGATTTATCAGATACAAGCACTAATCTAATTCAATCAGTGGACCCTTTCCTTCTCCTTTTTTCTTATTGATAATCACTGATTAGAAATTGTTAAGGAATCTAATCGGGAATTGATTAGATAATTACTTTATTCACTGGATGGGCAAGTATACAAGTTAATTTGAGGGTGGAAGCTTGTTTCATTCAATTAAAAAGGAGTTCGTCCGAGAATAGAGATTTTAACTAATAAAGGCCCTGTGGTGTTTTTGCATCCTTTTCTTTGTAAATTAATAAATATGAGCAGGGAGATACTCAGACAGGAAGTGATGTCACACCAAGCTAATTTGGCAGCTGTTATCGTAAACAAACAGAGACAGTTTCTAGACCTGTTTATGGAAAAGCATTCTATACAATAAATATAGCATTTTAGTTTGCACTTTTGTGGCTAAACTATTGGCAATAAACTGCCTCAGTAGCTTTCCTTCTCCTAACACTGAAATCTATGTAGAAAATATAATTTAAGAATCACATGGAAATCTTTCTGCTTATAGATTTACTATTTGGTAAATCAAAAATCAATTGCTCTGAAATTACTGTCCTTAATAATTTTTATTTATTTTTTATTTAAAGGGTTCTTAAGCTACACACTTTCATAGTATCATTTTATGTACTAAAACTATATGGTAGAGTTAATAGAAATTCAAGTTTCAACCTTTTTTTATATAGTGGGGCACTAAAGTTTGCATTGGTATGTCATCTGTTATAGACTTTATGGCTCCTAAAGTGCTTTTAAAACAAATACAGACCTACAGATTTATTTTTCGGAATACCATTAGAGTTGAAATATACGTACTTCAATAAAAGGTTAGAATAAACACCATTCAGCTGAGAGCAACATTTGCTCCCAATAGTAACCACTTCTTCTCTTTATTTTATTAGATACTGCATTGCCTTCTTATTAATAGTTACATCTTTATTTATTGTCTTATAGTTTTAAGGACTTGGAGTTTAAAGCTGATGGATAATAATCCACACCAAAAGAAAACAGAAATACAAACCCTTATTCTACTTAATTTGTTGAATGGACAATATTAGTAATTTGTTCAATACTTTAGAACATTAAAGCATAAATTTAGGCTTATATGTATTCATAAAATTTTACATTACGGCAAGCACATTTACATAATGTCAAGAATTTGACTGAATCCAAACCTTGCAAAGCTTCTCTGATAATGGCTTAAATGCATGCTGAATTATAACTTTGTCTGGATTCTTTTCTGTTTCTACCAACACAATGTACAAACACATTCATTCTTGAACCACTGTATATTTATTCCCACTTTATACTGTGCCACACAGTCATTTGGTGCTTTAGAAACTAAAATGATCATTTGTATCTGTTTTTTTTTTTTATTTCAAGATGAAGGAAAAATTAACTGTAATTTTGAAGATGGGTTTTGTTACTGGTTTAACAAAATACAGGATTATGATAGTTGAGAACAAAGAAGTGGCCTGATGTATCCCTTGACATCTGTAACTAATGTAGACCATACATTTAGTAACTCTTCAAATAAATGTTTAACATAACTAAATACAGTAAAACAGTTGACACTCACGTGCACTTGATCATCACTGGTGCAAATCCCGCTCAGAATCAGACTTTCGGAGCCACAGATGAAGCCATTTTGGATTGTGTATTTGAAACTTGATAACTAAACCTAGATATCCCACTTATCCCATTTAACAAAGAAAATTGCGTCACAGCATCCCATCTTATTGAAGCGTTCATCATTGTTAACAATGGTGCTTTGGTATGCTAATAAAAAGGTTAAATGCATTACATGAGTTAAGATGACTTTAGATAACACAGTTTCTTCAATTAATCCTGAGTCATGACGCATTTAACACACAAATTCAAGTGGCTTCATCTGTACAAATCTGTCCTGCGCTCCAATAACACCAACCTTTCCCAAGCCAAACATACATACTTTACTTCACTCTTTAAATCCCTTTCTAAAAAAACGGCACAACTTTTCTCCACCTTTAACACTCTCCTTTCCCCTTCTCCACCCTCTCTGTGCACATTGGTCTCTGCTCAAGCTATTGCTGAGCACTTCAAAAACAAAATTAACACTACCAGAAGGGATAGTAAACTACTCAACCCCCCTAGGCGTCCACCACACTCCCCAGTTTCTCCTGTGCTCTATCACCCCTGTCACTGATAAGGAAGTCTCAAAACATTTGGCCTCTTCTCACCTTACCACCTGCCCGCTTGATCCTATTCCTTCAAAACTTCTCCACAATACTAATCCTTGTCTAATCAAAGCCTTAGCTCATCTATTTAATCTCTTGCTCTCAATCGGGCTGTTTCCTTCTCAAATAAAACATGCTATTGTCACCCCCATTCTGAAAAAACCCTCTCTTGATCCCTCCAATCTTGACAACCTCCAACCTATCTCTCTGCTACCTTTCATCTAAACTAATTGAGTGCTTAGTCTACAGCCGACTGACCTCATTCCTCTCTGACAATAACCTGCTGGACCCCTACAATCTGGTTTTAAACCACAACACTCCACTGAAACTGCCCTGACCCAGCTAACTAATTATCTTTTAACAGCTAAAGCCAACAAAAAATTATCACTACTAATACTGCTTGATCTCTCAACTGCATTTGACACTTTAGATCACCCTCTCCTCCTCCAGACCCTCCATTCACTTGGTCTTCGTGACACAGCCCTGTCCTGGTTCTCTTCTTACCTCACCAATCATTCCGTTAGTGTCTCCAAGTAGTAGGAGTAGGAGTATCTTCTCCCCTACCTCTTTCTGTTGGGGGTTCCTCAAGGCTCTGTCCTGGGACCCTTATTATTTTCCCTATATACTTCCTCTGCAAATGAATCAGCTCCTATGGTTTCCACTACCACCTCTATGCTGATGATAATCAGATCTATCTCTCCTCTAATGATCTCAACCCAGAAATCCTAACTCGTGTCTCCTCCTGCCTGTCCAATGTCTCTACTTGGATGTCACGCTACCTTAAATGAAACCTCTCCAAAAGGGAAAAGGTTCTTTTTCCTCCAACTAACACCAGTAACATCCTGGAAGTATCCATCATAGCTAAAAATTCTTCTATCACCCCATCTCCCCAGGCTTGGTGCCTTGGGGTTATCCTAGATTCTGCCCTGTCATTCACTGCTCACATCCAGTCACTTGTTAAATCATATCACTTCCACCTAAGGAACATATTCAAAATACTATCATGTATACACTCTCTTATCATATCACGTCTAGACTATTGTAATTATCTTTTAATTGGCCTACCCAGCCAGAGACTGTCACCTCTCCAGTTCATAATGAACACTGCTATTATTCTTATACACCTCAGCAACCGCTTCTCCTCTGCCATGCCATTTTGCCAATCCCTGCTCTCGCTTCCACTGCCCTTCAGAATTAAATTCAAATGAATGACTCTGACGTTCAAAGCACTTCATAACCTGCCCCTCCCTACATCTCTGAACTCATCTCTACATACTCACCCAACCACTTACTACACTCCTCTACTGACTTGCTACTCAACTCTTCTCAACTCTTCTGCAAGGGCTGCACACCTGGAATTCTGTCTGTCTGACTTTCTCCCAAGCTTTCTGCTTTGAAGAAATCTCTTAAAACACACCTATTTAGAGAAGCCTACCCTCACTTTTACCAAATACAATCCCACATATAGTACCACATCTCTTACCCACTTAACTCTGATTGCATTGATCTTGCCACTCCCACACCTTATGTATCATTCCCTTCCCTTTAGCTGTAAGCTATTGTAAACTCTTTCTGCACAGGGCTTTCCTCACCTTTTGTACTGGTATTGATTTTGATGTATGTAACTCCATATGTTCTATGTATGTAATTCATGTAATTTAGTTGTATAATCACATTTGCTTTACAGAGCTACAAAATATGTTGGCACTATAGACATACATGTTATTATTAATAATAATAATACAGTAAAAGTTAATGGCACACAATAAAAAATATATTTACTGTATATATTAATAGATGGGAAAAACAAAAATAGCATTGCTTAGTATAATATAGAGAATAATGTACCCCATATTGTAGAATAAAAGGACATTATAAGTCACCAAGTTGACCATATAAATTCTTTCTAGGTAGTCTCAGACTGGAGGGGTTCAGGCCCACTGGAACTGCACATTAGGAGTCTGTACACACCCCCATGGGCCCACAACTCCCATCTATCCCTCATCCATCCCCCTTCCCTCCCATGCCAGCCCGTAACTTATCTCTTCTGCAGTTGTGACATTGATTGTGGGTGCATATCTTGACACTCTAAATTTATAACAGCATATGTAGGCATTCTCTCTCCTGACCTTTTCCTTTCCTCTGGTGCATCATGCAGACTCACTGGTTGTGGAGAGTTGGCAGTTGTAGTGTCCAAAGGAGCCCTGTATTTACTATGGTAGGCAGTAAGGATAGGGCTGCCTTGAGTCCACAACTCTGTGCTTCCAATTCTGGAGAAAAAATATTGTGTCATCAGCCAATGAAAAAACTTGTGGCTTACACTTTTTTGCACTTTGCACCTCTTTATCTTGATCTTCAATAATATTAGAGGTTCTTCTATAACTCTCATAATAACTCTCATTATAACTCTAAGTCTCATTGTTGCGGGTTCATTAAAATGCAGAGTATTACCAGGATTTTGTGGTCAATGGAATTATTTCAGCAATATGGCATCTGTAAAAAAGCATCTTAGATGAAGACTACTGGAAATTTTACCTTTACTTTGCATTTATTGTTTATCTGCATAAACATTTTCCTGTATTTTTCTTGTTATAAAAGAGATAATTTGTATTTTAACTTGTGCTTACTATGCCAGTGTGCTGAATATGTAAATAGTTTTGTGCTTGTTAAAAAAAAAACTGTCATATTCCATATTTTTGTGCTTAGTGCAGGGGACATCCAAGACTGTTTAATCTTGATTTCTATTTCTACAGGTATGGGACCTGTTATCTATTATTCTTGAGACCTGGGGTTTTATAGATAAGAGATAAGGGAGCTTTCTGTAATTTGGATATCCATATCTTAAGTCTACTAAAAATCATGTAAACATTAAATAACCCACATTGATTGTTTTGCATTATATCTTCATTAGAATGGTGTACAATGTGCTATTTTATTATTATAAAGGAAAAAATATTACACATTTGAATTACATGATTAAAAAAGAGTCTATGGGAAATGGACTTCCCATAATTTGGAAGTTTCTGGATAAAGGGTTTCTCAAAAATCGATCCCATACCTCTACAGGTAATGGAAGAAGCTTGAACCTGCATTTGTTGCACCAATTGATACCTTCTGTGAAATATGCCCATATCTGCTATGCAGATAGGTCAAATTCCTTTTGGTTTCCTATTAGTCTATGATAACATAATAGGATAAATAGAAAGGGTGCATCCAGACAGCCAGAAACAATGGCTGCTTGGAAAATGCTGAAATTGAAAAACCTTCAGAGTTCAGTATATCATCAAGCTGCCTAAACAACTGCAAATCATGACACTTAAAAGCATCTTGTACTTAACAAATTACTAAAATGTATTTCTTTTCTAAATTATGTATTTCATAGGTTATTTTTTAACCCCATTGATACAGGTGACACCAGGGATATTTAAAAGTACAGTATTAGCCTTCTAAGTCTCCCATTAAAAGGAAACTCAGGACCTTCATGTCTTGGTTTTTGGTAAGTTGAATAATTCATCAAGTAAGTACAAATCTAACACTGTGCTTTCATAATGATACATTAGTAATATGATCATGTAGACAGGTTCAGAGAATAAGAACTGAATTAACATTTATATTTACAGTTAAATAGGTTCTTGAAACATCAAAGGAATGGAATTCTATATTTTTATTCATTGTGTTTCCCATTAAAGTTTAATATGCAGCTGCTATAATAATGAATTATTGTAGTTAACTTTATTTTGAATAATCCTTTGACTTTATCACTTAAGATTTTTGTTTCACAGAAGCTGAAGGGGAAATCTATAAAGGCATGACCATATGATGCTGAATTACAACAAACATTGTCGCTTGGCATGTAGAATGACAATGGTTATAAAGATGTGTAACAATATTATGGCGTAAAGAAACTTACAAATGGCTGCCACTTTTTGCTCAGAATTTTTTACCACTTTTCACACCAAAAATTCTTTGGGGCCAAATTCACTAAGCGGTGACAATTTGCTAGCGTTGCCTTCGCTAACATTCACCGCACTTCACCAGGCGAATTTTTGCCAGCGCTACACAAATTCACTAAAGTGCGAAGTTATGCTAAGGTCGGCGAACGGTAGCATAGTTGCACTAGTGTTACTTCGCCAGACAAAGCGCATTTACGCTAGTGATGCCTAATTTGCATATAGCACGAATTTCAAAGTATAATAGAAGTATATGTTACAGCCACTTCATTGCACTACACAAGCTCAGGAAACCTTTAATAAAAAAAATAAAGTTGTCCTATTGCCCTAAACATGTGCCCCCTGAATAGTTGAGTTGCCATATGTTAGGAAATGTAGGGGGGAAGGAGGGTAACCCCCCAAAAAAATGTTGCTCTTTTTCAGACTATCACCCTAAAAAGGTAAAACACGCCAGCATTTTTTTGGGACTTAGAAAAATTGTACTATTTTTTTTTCAAACTCCAATCTATAGTTTTGAACTTTGCCAGGTCTGACCTGGCAAAGTAACGTCTAGCGTAAGTGGTAACGTTCAGTAAAATGGTCATCTTAGTGAATTTGCGTAATTACTATCCTTCGTCAGTGCGCAACTTCACCTGGCATAAGGGTGCGAAGTTGCACTAGTCTATCTACTTCACTAGCAAAAATCCGCCAGAGTCGGTGTTAGTGAATTTGCGAAGTTGCGATTTGACATCACACTGATGAATTAAAGTTAGCGTTATATGCTTTGCACTTTAGTGAATTTGCCCCTTTGACTTTTGAATTTGTCATACTGATTTCAATAGGTTATAACAGGTCTAATGGGGAAAAAAAATTACTCTGTTCTTGAGATAAGTTGAACATAATTTTGTTGTTTGTGTACATATATTTAATTTTACATAAAAAAATAAACATATAAGATTTCTTATAAAATTAAATGCCTTTGTATAAACCAGAGATAGTCTCTTTTAGTGTTATGACGTTGAGTGAGCTATTTGTACATATGCTAGATTTATACAGGAATTAACTCCAAAAGTGTACAGGTATGGGATCCATTATACAGAAATCTCTGAATTACAGAAAAGTGTCTTCCATAGTCTTTATTTTAATTAAAAATTTCATATTTTTAAAATTGATTTCCTTTTTCTCTGTACAAATAAAAGTAAATTGAACTTGATCCAGCCTTACCTCAATGCAATATTTAAATCCAGAATTCCATAAGCAATTGCTACAATGTTCTACCATTCCTCACTGAAGACTTGAGATCAGCACTATATGACTGATCTATGACTATGTCATTATATCCACCACTGCAGCTGCTCCTGATTTTGCAGTGTCTTGATGATATGAAGTCTAAGCAGCACCTAGCAGTAGAGTAGAGTCTGTATCAATCAACCCACGGTGCAGTCACAGGAGAGAGCCTCCTCTCTCCCTCTTCTAAAATTTCCTGTGCAGTACTCTGACAAGATACTACCACTGCTGTGACAAATAAAACATGAAATACATTATCATATAGCCACTGTTTTGATCCAGAGGAAGGCAAAAACCCAGTCTGAAGACAGTGCTAATTATTCCTAAGAGGGAAAAAATTCCTTCCTAACCACAATGTTAATTAGAAACATTCCCTTGATCAAGCATTTGACATAAATTTAACATGAATAATACCATGCAGACTCTCTATATTGTATAAGAGAACCGAAACCATAATATAACCCACGTTTCTGACATGTTTTTATTTTGAATTTTCACACCACAGCATGGCATATGATGTCACGTGCTGCCACTTTGTGACATCAGTGCGTGCCACGACGTGACGTGCCGCCGCATCATGACACGGCATACCACCGATGTCATTAAGCGCCCATGGGTGCCGACATCTTAAAGAAGAGGAGCACTCACTAACGGAGCACTCCTGACATCTTGGGGGGTGGTGAAAATTATCCACTTCATTCCCTGTGAGTAATTTCCAAAGTGGCAGCCCCCTACAGTAATGTTGTCCTTTAATTAGACTATTTATATTGGGGTGGTTGCCCTTAAAATATTTTCAGTATTTAAAACAAGCTAAAACAAAATTAATCAATCTGGAAAATGAGGTTCAATGTTGATAAAAGCAAGGTTATGCACTTTGGCAAAAATAATATAAATGCAACTTATCCCACTTGTGTTGGGAGTTTCCTTAAAAGTGAAAAGGATCTTGGGGTTTTTATAGATAACAAGTTGTCTAATTCTGGGCAGTGTCATTCTGTAGCTACTAAAGCAAATAAAGTTCTGTCTTGCATAAAAAAGGGCATAAACTCAAGGGATGAAAACATAATTATACCTCTTTATAGATCCCTAGTAAGGCCTCATCTGGAGTATGCAGTGCAGTTTTGGACTCCAGTCCTTAGGAGGGATGTAAATGAGCTGGAGAGAGTGAAGAGACGTGCAACTAAACTGGTTAGAGGGATGGAAGACTTAAATTATGAGGGGAGACTGTCCAGATTGGGGTTGTTTTCTCTGGAAAAAAGGCGCTTGCGAGGGGACATGATTACACTTTACAAATATATTCGAGGACATTATAGACAAATATCAGGGGACCTTTTTACCCATAAAGAGGATCACCGCACCAGAGGCCACCACTTCAGACTAGAAGAAAAGGACTTTCATTTGAAGCAGTGTAGGTGGTTCTTCACAGTCAGGACGGTGAGGTTGTGGAATGCACTGCCGGGTGATGTTGTGATGGCTCATTCTGTTGATGCTTTTAAGAGGGGTTTGGATGATTTTTTGGACAGACATAATATCAAAGGCTATCTTGATAGTAAACTCTACAGTTAGTATAGCTATGGGCATATTACTTTGTAACTATGTAACTATGTAATCATATTTTTAAAATATATATCTAATGTCTTTAGAGAGACAAAGCAAAATATTCTGCTCTCAAAACATTTGTCATAAAATGTGTCACTGTTATGAATAAAATTCGTATGGTGATGACTGGTATTTTAATGGTAACATTGTTCAAGATAAAGGGGCACATTTACTAAGGGTCGAATTTATTCGAAGTGAACATTTTAATCAAATTATAATGAAAAAAATTCGAAATTCAAATGAATTTTGGGCCTAATTAACTATTGAATAGCCAAAAATTAGATTCGAATTGATCAAATTCGAAATTCTGATTCGATTTCGACTTTTGAAGTACTGTCCCTTTAAGAAAAATGCGATCTAAAAATTCAGCAGGTTAAACCTATCTAAGTTTTTTTGATCGAATAAAAAAAATTTGAACAATTTTATCTATCGAGCGAATTTTTAATATTCGAATGTTCGAAAAATCAAATTGTGTTAAAAACCCTCAAATTCGAAATTCTGATTCGAGTGGTTTTAATTCGACCTAAATTCGAGGGTCGAATTTGAGGGTTTTTCAACCCTCAAAATTCGACCCTTAGTAAATGTGCCCCAAAGTGTTTTTTTTTGTTATAATGAAACCTGAAATGTACAGAAGCCTGAGTCTAGCTGGACAGGGTCTAAATAAATTGTTTTAGCTTCCGTATTTTTAGAGTAACATAGCATGGACTGAGTAGAACACAGCCATAGAAAAATCCTAGAATGTCACCAAAATGTGGAGTTAAGAAGGCTGAAAACAGTTGTTAGATGTTTAAATTCAGCAAATGAAGAAGTCAATGCATGTTGCCCCAAAGCAAACTTTAATTTTTTTTTTGCTTATTACATGTGCAATCCCAACTAATCCAATCAATCAAAACAAATATTATGGGTGGTCAACCAGAAACCAGAAAACCAGAAACAATTGCAACTGCATAGATCTCCAAGTTACTGACTTGTTGCTGGAATGGTTAGATTAGATCATTATGGCCATCAGAGAAAGGATGAACAATGAAGATTTAGAATACGAAAATATATAATGAAAATTATTTAATTTAAAATTATTGTTTGTATTCATGCAAATGTTTCCAGTTCTAGCTGATGCCTTAATACATTTTTTATATATTTCATACTGCGATTCTTTTAAAAAATCAGATGACTGTTGCTAAAGAGCATACATCTTGATTTTACCCTTTTTAGAAACTTGGATTATCTGAAATAGCAGAGACTTTCTGCTTATGATAATAATTGTTTCAGATAATCACCTTTGTGAATAGGGCATCATTTAGTGAAAATATTAATTCTTGGATTGCTTAATGTTCCAGTTTTCAAGCTTACTTAACATAAATTTGCAAATGTACAGCAGCTCCTAAGAATTTTAGTTATGCATAAATAAAGGATTCCGAGAGTTATTGCTAAGTCTTTTTTAATGATCTATTTTCTGGAATAATAAACTTGCTTTTATGTTGTTTTGCATAAATGCTTTTTAAAACTGGTATAAGGAATTTTTTTCTGTTGGACTATGAGAAAACACCCATACCTTCAGTACCTACAGTAAAACTGGTCTGCAATTTTTTCTTAAAGACATAGTATTGTTCTTTGGTTCCTCAGGAAAGTGTTAACAAATTGACACCTGGGGGTAGATTTACTAAAAGGCGTTAATGATTTCAGTCACTTTGCTGATTTAGTAACAGGTACAGGCGTCACTTTGGTATGCTAGAGTTGCTTTTTACTAAAGCCAGGCAAATTTTTGTTTTGGTGAATGGACATAACTCCGCAAATGCAGATGCAGATCTTACTGAATGTTACCTTTATCACCAGACTTGCCAGTGTCATCATTTGTCGCTCGTGACGTAACTTCACTATTTAGTAAATTAGCATTGTCTGAGTGAATTTCGACTGCCGAAGTTATATTTCACTAACCCTTAAAATGACTGGATAAAATGGATAAGGTACAGCAATATTAATATATAGGTTAATTCATCACTAAGAAGTCATAACGGTTTAATTGATCGTTGCTACCTGTAGAAGAACTCACTAGAGATTACATTGCTGCTAAATGGGAAACACAGGTTGTTTCAGAGTGAAGGATCTGCACCAAGAGATGTTTGCTGCAGGACCTCACACCCTGCTGTCAATATGACCCTTAATGACTTTTGCTGTACAGAGTGGTTTTACTGTACAGGAATCACCATAAGGCAGTTTCTTTTAGAATTTAGACCTAGATGTTTAAAACTGGCTCCATCTGAAATATGTTTGATTTTTATATTGAACAGCTGTGTATAAAAAAAAGAAGAAACTCTCAAATTCATCCTCCTGGCATCTTCTGCAATCAGTACTACGGTTATTAAGCTCTTAATATTTCCCTCTTAGGTGAGGGATGTAGAGCTGGCGGGGTTTATACACCCCTAGTATTCTAAGTTCACAATAATATATATGAATTCTCCAATACAACTGCCTATAAATTAACTGTTGTGTTTTGATAGCTGAGGAGAAGCAGAGTTTAACAGGGCTTTATTAGAAGGTTCATGCAGCCATTACACAACAGTAACATAAACTCTTAAACAGTATAGACAGCCATGTGTATGCACAGTGACCTCTACATGCCATTTGTATAAACACCACATATTCCCCCTATAGTAGTGGGCAAATTTAATAAACTGTAAGAACCTTACCGGCTAGCGTTCTCTCCGCCGGACACCTCTGCGTTCTTCTGCTGCGTCCTTGCCGGGATCCAAGATGGCACATTAGGAATTGCGCAGGCTCACATGCGCATTAGTAGCAAATGACCTAGCCTGTTCACGGATTTGCTTTTAAGCCGCCTGGACCGACTCCTGCTTGCCTGACCATTTTCCTGCCTATCGTTGTGTCGGATACTTCTGAGAACCGGCACTCCTACCACTCCTCCACTGGCGTGCAGTCCTGTTCCTAATTCCAGCATCTGTTTCTCCCAGTGGTAGGTGTAGGAGAGTTCAACCCTCATCAAATCTCTTCCTATCTAGATGGTCCTTACATAAACAACAACAATGAAACAGTATGTAAACAAACAACAATATTATACACTCTTCACAACTTGCATTCCATATAAGTTCATCAGGTAGTTCATATGTGTATGGTCCTCACTGGCATCTCACTTCAAGAGGTGTAGTAAATTTAGATTGTCCTTGTTTCAGTAGTCCTGGTTTCTAAATGCTGACTAAAGACCCAGGCTGAAAGTGCACTTCTCTTGAACTAAATTTTCTGTCAGTATAAGCTTGCATTTGGTTTGTTGATGTTTGACAATGTCAGCAGTAGACGGTTTTGTGGACAGTATTTTGTGGAAGATAGATGTCTGCAACAAGTAACTTAGTGTGCATCTGTCTGCCATCTAATAATTCAGCTAGAGGTGTATTGGGTTGTTGCATGGCACATTGCTCTGTAGTTATGTAGTCCCTGTGAGACAGCCTCGCTTATAGAATAGGACAATCGCCTTCATTTCTGGTGTACTGGTTTTACATCTGGTCTCAGCCTAAATTTCTGTACAAAGTTCTTTGCACAACCAAATTAAGAGTCACTTAGTGGTGAAATTTTAGACACTGATTGTGTGGCAGGCACTGGTGCTGTAGTAACGAGACCATCAATTAATTTTAGGTTTAATGCAGCAAAGAGATTCCTTCCAAGTATAGCAGTACCCCTATTCACAATGTAAAAGTCACATTTTGCAGTATTTAATTCAAATTGTACAATCACTGCCAAGCAACCAAGCACAGGAATTGGATCCTTTAAGTAACTGACCAGTCTGAGGGCAGGTGCAACAAGCGTATCTTTTGCAAAGTATTTCAAGAAAATATCCTTTGGTAGTATAGAAACAGCTGAACATGTATCAAGCATCAGGTTAATGGAGTTTCCCTTGTAAGAAGAAGCAGTATTCACATTGAGAGTGCAAATAAACTTGTCTCAAATAAATGTGCCATCTTTATCCACTCTTAATACTGTAACATTTATAGCCGTGACGTCATGTACATCTTTAGCAGAACTACTGCAGATCTTAGCCAAATGACCTACCTTGTTGCATTCGGCACTGCACAGCTTTTGCAGGACATGTAGCATAATTTGCAGTGTGTCGTGTTGAACCACAACGGAACCAGTATTTTTTTTCTTTAGCATTGTATTTTGCCTGTGACTGTACATTATTAGGCCACAGTACTGGATTTACAATCTGTACATTCCAAGCAGTTCCCTTACTGAGAATTTCAGTCTCTGTCACTGCTGTTTCAATTCGGCTAGCAGCTGTAATAGCATTTGCAAGGGTTAAATCCTGCTCTAGAACAGTCTCTCTCTAATGCAAGGTGAGTATGTTTTTTCCACTATTTGGTCTCTTAGCATTTCATCTGTTAGATTCTCAAACTCACAGGTAATAACCATCTCTCTCAAAGCTGCTTCAAATTGTTCTGTGGATTCAACATTACATTGTCCACGTTGGTGGAATTTATATCTTTCAGCAACCACATTTACTCTTGACATGCAAAAGTTCTTTATACAGTTTCATAAGTCTCATCAGGTAATGTAGAGAATACACACTGCCCTTCTGCTCCCAGGCAGTGAATAAGTAAAGCACACTTTCTAGCAGCAGAAATCTCCCCTTGGTCAGCAGCAATAATATAATTGTCAAACATACAGATCCAAGCAGTAAAAGTAATGTTAGGCTCACCAGGGTTTGGGAGAAAAGGTGTAGAGACATCTCATTGCCAATTTGTTGTGTTTTGGTAGCTGAGGATGAGCACAGTTTAACAGTGCTTTATTAGCAGGTCCATGCAGCCATTACACACCAGTAACATAAACTCTTAAGGAGTCATGTGTATGCACAGTATAGCTTGTGTGCACAGTGACCTCTACAAGCCATTTATATAAACACTACATATATCATTGTGGAATGATGTATGCCAGGGAATCAGTAACACAAACAAATTGTTTCATATATCACAATTCTATAGATTTTGCCAAAACTACTTCATGCTTAATACTAAGCAGCTGGATATGCAACATTCTCATAGTCACTCTATGTGCCTGGAGATCTTTCTTAATTTTCTATAATTAAACAGCACAGTTTGTACTATCCTATTAACTATAATCTCAGTTGTGCATTCTCCAGCTAAACTCAGTTGATGATGCCCTGGTATTTAACTGCAGGTTGCCAGTATCCATTGGGGGAACCCACATTTGCTCATGGAGAGTAGTAAATACAGATGGAGGAAAACTGGAGAACTCTGCACACATTGTTCTCCCTATGAAAATTATTTTCTTTCTATTTGCATAAATCTCCTTTGAGATTTTTTGTCACCACACAGTGAACTGACAAAGTGCTTGTTGGTATAGTATATAGAAATAGTGAAAGTAGCTACAGTAACCCTAATTCCTGTTAGGAGAGGATGTTTGCAGCAATTTGTTTTTTTTTTTTTTCACAAAAAAAGCATGAAAAACTCAAAAATTTAATTTAAAACTTTGGTATTAAAAAGCTTTTGAGTTCATGAAGAAGTCAATGGGATTTTCCCAGGCAACATTCCAGCCATTTTTTTTTCATTTGAGATTTTGGAGTTTTTTGTTCAGCTTGTAAATTCACAAATTTGAGGTGTTCAAGTTTATTCCACAATTGTATCCAATCAAATTTTTTTGTATTCTGATTTTTTAATAAATAAGCAAATTTTCAAGTTTTTTTAAATTGTGAGTTTATTTAAAGTAGAAAAAAAACTCTAAAGCTTCGCAAATTTGATATTTGATAAATAAGCCCGTTATATTAAGATCTACCTATCTTATCTAGTTTTGATCATAGTATAAAATGCAAACCCTTTTTCTAGTATTCTGGGACATTCTTTCTACTGATATAGTATAATAGTATTTCATTATGAAATATAGCAGTTTAGTAGAATGTTTGAAGATAATTGATCATGAAATATAAGGTTCCATGGCTTGGTAACATAAGCCCTATATTTAAAGCATAAAGTTGCTATTGGGTTGTGGTTGTGACCACAAAATTCACATTTTCATTTACTGTATATAGATCATAATATTATCACAACAAGGATTTTGTATTTTTCAGTATTTTTCTGTCACAGCAGGTCATTGTCACACTGTCCCAAGAGTTGCTTTTTGGAATTTTTTTTTTTATTAAAAAGTATGTTTTATTACATTGTTCTAAAGGGTTCAAGTAAGGTTGGATGTCTTACCTCATTCCCACCAGCTCAATCAATTTAACCATAACATCATAGAATCCCCTTGATGAAACATCTAAGTGGTCTCAGGACAATTCAGTTTAAATTATAGTGTATTCCTGGAGCTGGTGGGTCCCATCAAATTCAAGCTTCAAAATGATAGCAGCTTCAGTTTTTCAACAACACGAGTTAGCATGTGTTTTATACCTTGTATTTAGAAATGCAGAAAGTATTTTTTCACAACTTTGATGGAGTTGGGGGGTTGTTCACCTTTAAAATAACTTTTGGTGTTATATAGAGAGTGATATTCTCAAACAATTTGCAATTTGCAATTGTTTTTGATTTGATATTATTTGTGGTTTTTCAGTTGTTTAGGTTTATATTATATTAGCTCTTCAGTTTGCAATTTCAAAAAGCTGGTTGCAAGAGACAAAACGATATGGTAAGAAGCTGAATAGCAAGGTGAGCAATAAAAAGTACCAATAACATAAATGTAGGGGACAAGAGAAATCCTTCCCCTGTTTTTCTGCTTGTGACATCATCCAGCCCATATACTGGCTGGAGAGTGATCCAATTGGCTGGGCACCCCAGAGCATCCTTGGGAGAGAGGGTGTGCCTGACTTTGTAGCAAAATGTATGGAGTCTCCAAGAGAGCTGAACAGAGCCAGTATGAGTAGCTGTAAGAGCTGTCAAGTACAGAGAAGCTGATGAATCTGTTTAATCTGTGAAGGTACAGATTGTACCCAGCCTGCCCCCTGCCAAACTGCTAGAAACTCAGTAGGAGAAAGGTGCCACTGTTGAGATTGATCCTTTTGCAGAGCTGCCTGTAATCTCCAGTGTGGCTGCCTCTGAGAACACCCCGGTGAGTGAGCTACCCAAGGGAGAATACTGGCAAGGATACAAGTGTGGGGCCCCAAACTGAATTTGTCTGCTATGTGGGAGCTGCTGCTGAATTCCAATGGGAAAGGTACTATTGGGAAATGGTAGTGCTACCTGGGGAATAAGAGCTCTGGAGAAGGTTCAAATTGCAGTAGGATGGAGCACACAATCAGCAGACTTATGCTGCAAAAAACTTTTTGTTGTGTCACAACATGTTTCGGACCAGCATGGATCCTTTTTCAAGTGAACATCATACAAACAAAACAACACCTTTATTACTAAACATGGCTCCACCTCTCAAATCATTCAATTAGTGTCCATTCCCTTGTTAGTGAGTGTGAGCAATTCATTGGCCTTTATTACCAACTTTAAATCCATTAGCCAAGTGGCATATATCTAAAAGTAGACAAAACAGTATGCAGTTTATAAATACGCAATTATATATAGAATGTATCAAAAATTAGTTGTCTCATTCAACCAGTCTATTAAAACGTTGTGATCACACTAGTGTTACCTTCACATCATTAAAAAGACCTTAAAATCATTTGTCAACATTTGCTACTTGGACACTTATTCCTAGATTAGTCACCCTGTTATCCCTTATTTAGTGGAAACAAGAGCAACATAATAAATACTTTTGTCTCCAAGTTATCAGTTGTTCAACATAGTACCATATTGTAGCGAACCATTAAAAACAATGTTACCAATATTCATTGGACATAAGTACTTGAAAAATAGGCACTACTCATTTAAAGTCTACCTAGCCATTTTAGATCCAAATACATCTTGTGTTTAACAGAAGCAATACGCTTCAACATTCAGGTTATGTTCCTTATTAAAATTCTAAATAATTTTTAATTAGCGCCTCACCAAAAACACTAGTAACATTGTACCTTATTCTGCCCCTTGGTCGAATTCTAGGGCCGGTGTCACATGTATCTGCAAGGGTAAAGAATATATGTAAGTAACCTTCATAGGAAGCATTTCACGCTCCATGATTCATTTAGACCATTCGGAGATAAGGAGTTTAATTCAAAATCCAATTTGCTTCACGTTGTAGCATCTTTTTCGTAAAGTTACCACCTATATTTAACGATTGAACTACTTCTAACACTGCCCATTTCAATTGTCCATGAGTGTGTTTGGCTGTATCAAAATGTCTAGCTACTGCAGTGTCTGTATATGCCGATAGACGCGACAGATTCATCCAGCATTCTACAAACAATGCACAGAAGCAACAATATCAAGTCGCGAATTACCCCCAGCGCGAAGTGAGAATGAGGAGTGACTACACTATGCAGCAACGTCGCGATGAAGGGAGGAACTATCCCTACCAAGAGCGGGCTAGAGATTCGTCTGCTGACTCCAGACCGGCCTCCTTTTCTTTTTTCTCTTTTTTAGATAGCAGCCAGGAAAGCGCAACCGGAGGTGTACTAAGTCCCCTTGGTACATATTATACTAGGCTATGCATTTGGATCATATTTTAGAGCAGTTATTTTGACAGATGGTAACTCTGAGTTGTATGAGAAGAGGAATGGGATAATTGGCTGTGTTGACTTTGAAATTCATAAAATAAATCTGTCTTCTTTGGTTAACTCTCAATTTTCAATGATGTGCACTTTTCTTGTAGATGATTTTTGACATTAATAGACTACTATAATAAGAGCTTCTTTTATAATTTTCTACCAGAGCATGACACCTTCTGCCATTTATTTGGAAGATCACAAACATGTATATTTTTTACTGTCATGACTTTATTTATTTAATAAATGTGTGTTTTAATTTCATGTCTTGGTAGAACATTTGTAGCTAGCAGATAGCAGTGTCTATACAAGGAACTAAGTATCATATTCACTGCTGCATACTGGTGAAGTTGAATATTTGTGCAATCAAAGTGTTTTATTAGCTCACAGTAGACATATAAATCAGGCAACGTTTCGGACCCCACTGGGTCCTTTATTGGACCCAGTGGAGTCCGAAATGTTGCCTGATTTATATGTCTACTATGAGCTAATAAAACACTTTGATTGCACAAATATTCAACTATTTTTGACTGAAGGCAGGCTTGGTCAGTATACTGCTATAGAACCTGGAATCCAACAGGAATCGGAAGAGTTAGAGCACTCCAACTCTGAGTCGAACTACAATATACAAAGAACTAATGCACAGTTTCCAGAACAACAGGGATGTATTTGTTTCCATTATATACAATACCAGACAGAAGATAATTAAATTAAAATTCACTTTGAATTTATACTTGATCACACCAATTTGGTTTTTCAGAACAATTGTGAGTAATTAAATTGGATCACCCTGAATCACAGTCTTTAAGTAAGTGGCACAAAATGCAATAGGCTGTTATGTCATAATAAATATATATATTTTTATTTTTAACCACTACTGTCTTTTTTTATGGCTCTCACACTCTAGCTGTTCATTGGTGATTACAAGTAACACATAGATTGGGGTTCATTTAATGAGACTATCTAATATTTAGCCATTAAGGCCTTATTCACTGCACAATAATTGGAACCTTTCCCCACATTCCAGAGCAGAGCTTACACACCATTCATAGTTCTTGTTCTGAAACAGTCTCTACCTGAGAAATAAACAACCGTTTGGGAAAGTAAGCAAGCGCTCAACACAGGCATGTGACATGTTATTCAGAGTGCACTGGACCTGGATTTTTATGGAGCACTGATCTTTCCATAATTTGGACCTTCATACTTTATGTGGCAGATTTACTACATCAAAATTTTTGGGGGGTCATTTTCGATCAAATAACAGCCATATTCGATGGAATGAAAATCGTTTGAATCGTTCGAATCATTTGATTTGAACGAAATATTCGAAGGATTTTCACCAAAATCCTTGATTTCTCAGAACTTAGAATAATTTTCAGGACAAGTTCTGTGAGGTCCCCCATAGGCTAAAATAGCAATGGCAATGGCAAGCTGCCGAATAGTCAAAGTCAAAGGATTTTAAAGGGGCAGTACTTCGAAATTCGAAAATTAAAATTTTCACATTATTCGATAGTCGTAGCCCAAAATTACTTTTAAATTCAAATTTATGAAATTTGAATCTTTGAAATTTTAATTTTATTCGAATTTTCACTTCAACCCTATTTGAGCGTTAGTAAATCAGCCCCAAGTCTCCTGGATAATCATGTAAACATTAAATAAAGCGAATAGACTGGTTTTGCTTCCAATATGGATTCACAATATCTTAGTTGGGAACAAGTACAAGCTACTGTTTTATTATTACAGAGAAAAAGGAAATCATTTTTAGAAATTATTTAAATTATTAAAAAGTAAATGTGGATAAAATTTAGTCAGTTGGTGTTTGCCTATCCATAATGCAGCACTTTTTGTATAACAGGTTTCTGAATACAACACCTGTGTACAGAGATTTTTCAAATAATACACATTTTTTAAAACTCAGTCCATCTTAGATCGAATAGCCCAAAATTCAATTAGAATTAGAATTTTTGAATTTCAAAGTCCTTCCCCTTTAAAAATTGCCATTTTAGCCTTTGGGGGACTTCATAGAACCTGTCCTGAAAATTTTTCTAAATTCCAAGAATTTGAAGGATTTTGCGAATTATTTTTTATTTGATCAAAAATAGACCTAATAGGCTGAAATAGTTCAATTTTCGATCGAAAAAGCCATTTTAAAAAACTTTGAGGGTCGAATTTCGAAGTTTTTACACTTCAAAAATTCGGCCCGAAAATTCTTGTCCATTTTGTTTTAGAAATCTAAACCAGAAAATTATTTTCCAAATCTTTTTCTCTCAACATTCCTTTTCTTTCAGAAATCTGCCACTGTGTTTAGCCATGACTCCCATTCATGTAAATTATAGAAAAATAAAAGGAAAAAATGCAGACTTTTTTTTTAAAGATATGTGTTTGCAATGTCTAAGGTAAAACTGTCTTCAGTTTTGTATAGTGTCCTAAAGAACAAGTGGGGGTGACTTATTACTTGCTATTGTCTATAATGAGCACACAGTTGTAGAAACACAATCTATTTAGTAACAGTGGGGCTATTTTTTTATATTGTATTAAACATTCACAACTTCAATCAGCCAATTTCAACCAGTATATAAACCTCCACTTGTATCTCTAAATGCAGTAATGCAGACCATGCATATTCTACGGGCACATGCCACATACTTTAGTAACAATGGAATATATATAGCATATTTTCACTATACATAGTCTAATGACTGCATGAATTTGAAAGCTATTGATCATTAAGGTTGGTCGTGTCTAGCTAATATATAATTACTAATAATGTAGACCAGACCTGGATAACATCAAGTGATTTGTCTAGCAGGCATTGCCACCCTTCTAGAATAAAAATAGTCATTTCAGATAAGAAGCAGCACTTCTCACTCAATATGTTTGACAGCTTTACTAAAAGTGATAGTCATCAAATATTATGAATTGTTGAATCACGGTAACCGTCATTATGGCGGCATTACTTGTTTTTCTATTTTGTCCATAACTGTCCCTTCTCGAAAGCACCAGCTTCAGGGTGTAATCACTAGTCATTACATGTCAGTCATTGTCGAAAATGATATCTTTCTCCCACCTAATCTTCTCAGTTTTTAGATCCTTTTATGCACCAAGATTGTGTTTTATCGATATTTGTCACTCAGTATCTCAGCAGTCTTTTCTATCACAGCTTTGATGGGACATTTAAGATGGTTCAGTCAAGATAAAAAAAAAAAAAA
>CM044433.1:14773085-14820895 GCA_024363595.1 Xenopus borealis
AAAAAAAAAAAAAAAAAAACTGCTATGAAGCAATAAGAACACCAAAGATAAATACACTGATCTACTTTTCAATATATATATATTCAATATATACAATAAAACACCCTTTTATAAATATATATATATATATATATGCATATATTTTATCACCAACATTTTAACTTCATCTGAAACCTTTCACAATTAAACAAACATGAAAGTTAACTACAGATATCATTCATGTCTGCTCTCCTTTCCCATATATTAAACCCCAAAGCACCAAGAACATTTGTATGGTGGTGTAAACAACAAAGTAAGTGTTCATATCTCAAAGAGTATATCAATGTTTATTATATCAATGTTTATATATATATATATATATATATGTTTTTATTATATCAATGTTTAGTATATCAATGTTTAGTAATCAGCTGCTTACAGATAGAATAATTGCAAATCCTCTAGTTCATAATTACCCCTGTTGGACTCTATCAAGTCACCTGATTATGTTGTTGAATCCCATCATAATCTTCACATATCTGAACTTTATACTAATGGCATAAAAGCATCAGAGTATAATAATTATATATTTTACAAGTGTGTATTTCCACATTTGTGTCATTTCATAGCAATTTTCAGAATTGATTTGATTCAAGCTTATTCACAAAGTAGTAGTGGCCAGAGGTGTGCATTAGGTCTGGCTTTTAAGAATATAAATTATGACACAGCATTTTAAAAATAAAATTTCTCATTAAACTATTGAAATAAGTATTTATTAAAGGGATTCTGACATGATTTTTATGGTGTAGATTTCAGTTCTAAATTACACTTTTTAGACTGCAAACTAAATAATTCTACCATATACATTGTTTTATTTATATTTATATATACAGTATATAAATATATATATATATATATATATATATAGACTGGAACAAAGTCTCGCACTCACAGGGCTTAAAAAATGAAAAAAACTATTTATTTAAACTCACAAACTAAACTGACGTTTCGGTCAGCATTCTGACCTTTCTGAAGCTCAATGAAATTACTTTTTGATTTGATCTTGTTTCTCCTATTTAGAGTAGCAGGAGGAGTTGCAGTAGGACTTGAATTTTTACTATTGAGTGTTATTATCATATCTACCAGGGAGTAGATATGATGCAGTGCAACAGTAAAGAGTGACTGAAGTTTATCAGAGCACAAGTAACATGACTGAGGCTACCAGAAAAACTAACAACATGTCTAGCACCATGTAAGATTTTAAAATTAAAAGAAGGGTCTGTTAAAAAGAATTTGTGCAAATACAACTGCAAAGTACTAAAACTGAAGCAAAACTGAGAATGCACTGACTTCAAATACAAATATACTTATCTCTCATCCACGCTTCTGAAAACTTGTGATAGCTCTAATGTGCCCATCCAGCCTTTTCTGTTGAATTGCCCTCAAAGCTCATGCATTGATACAGGGGAATCCTGGAATTACCACCAAGTGAATCTGACGCTAGTGACAATATTAACGTTATGCTTTGGAAATCCAAATCCTATGATTTGTCCAATTTGTATCCATATTAGTGTTTTGCATGCATGATAGTCTGATCTTTGCACATACAGATGCAGTCACTTTGGATTGTAAGTTAAATGCGTCGTGACTTAACTCATCTATCTCATTTATCTAACTTAGCACAGAATATTGTGTCACAGCATCCCATCCAATTAAAGAGTTCACCATTGAAAACAATGGTGCTTTGGTATGCTAATGAAAAGGTTAAATGCATTAAATGAGTTAAGATGACTTTAGATAACACAGTTTCTTCAATTAGCCCTGAGTCACGACGCATTTAACTTACAAATCCAAGTGACTGCATCTGTAGCTGTAATTACACTGTAGACCAAGTTGCATTTTGTGTACAAAAACATGGTCATTTGTACCATGAGCTGTGTTAGCAATCATAAAGAATTAGAGAATTCCTGTGTTTTGGAAGGATAATAATATGACATGGGCAAATAAATAATGCATAGTTACAGATTCAAGTGCAACCCCTAAAATCAGTTTATGTATTAAAAATATATATTATTGCATTTTAATCTTTGTGTATTTGACAGCTGGTTGTGAGGGACCTATTGAATTATGGGAGCCTACTGTTACATTTCCCTCTATGAACTACCCACAAAATTACCCATATCTGGCTTCATGTAAGTTTTCTGTATTTTCCTCTGAACATTTTGTTCTCTCAAGCTGAACATTTTAAATATCAAGTATGCAATAAACTGTAATACATAGTTAGTACTTGTCATCTTGTAGATGATTGCATTGAAGAAGACTTGTGATTATTGCAGTATGTTGATCATGAAAACTCGCTCCACTTTATTTAAATGTTTGCAATAATAATATGAACGTACCAAAAGCATTCTAAAATACATTTCACAATAAAACTTTTCTACAGGACCTGTAATTGGCAGATGTATAACTCTCACTGTGGACTACTCTGTTATCAGCAACCGTTAAAGAAAAATGTAATAGGTAATATTTATATGGGGAAAGTCTTCTCTGGTTACACATAACAATCAGTAAACACGATTTTACTGATCTAATCCATTAACAACAAAGACTTGTGCATAATGTCTGTAGTACTTATAAGAATATCTGATGGCAAGTGCTGCAAGCATCTAGTATAATTCAATTATTTGGCTTCTGTTCATTTTATCATTGCAATCTTATTTTTAAAAAAAGTGGGGGTAAATACTGTAATATCCAACTCATTGCTCTACAAAAACTTGTTCCACAAAAAAAAAAAATTACAGAACTATGGACCATTAGTGAAGGCATTGGAGGCAGTGAGACATACAGTAGGGGGCTGATTTACTAAGGGTCGAAGTGAATATATGAAAAAGTTTGAATTTCGAAGTAAATTTTTGACAAAATTCAACCATCGAATAGGCAACTTAGTAGTAAAAATCCTTAAGTACTGTCTCTTACTTTGCCAAATAAAATATGGCAAAAGTGCTATGTTAGCCTAAGTGCTATTTTTCTAAGTTTTATTTTATCGAAGTAAAATTGTTCGATCGTACGATAAAATCGCTCAAATCAAACAATTTTACTTAAATCGCAGTAATGCTAAATTTGGTGAAAAATATTTCAATTCGTTGGTTGAATTTCGAAGTTTTTTTCCACTTCTAAATTTAACCTTTAGTAAATCTGCCCCTAGATGTCCCCTATCATATATAAGGCAGGTGTACAGGGCTGTGCTTTTTTGATTTGGTGCAAACTGCAGAGAACATTGCCCCATCACAAATAATTACTAAGGGGCAGATTTACTAATGGTCGAATTTTGAATTAAAAAAAAATTCGAAATTCGACCATGGGAATAGTGGGGAAGTAAAATCCGACTATCGAATTCGAAGGATTTTACCGCAATTCGATTGATCATACGATCGAATATAAAAAAAAATTTTATTTGATCTCAACTAATTCGGTAGCTTACATAGTTACATAAAAAAGACAGAGTCCATCAAGTTCAACCCCTCCAAATTAAAAACCCAGCATACATACACACACATCTCCACTCTTTCAAACACAAACCATATATGCCCATAACTATACTAACTGTAGAGTTTAGTATCAAAATAGCCTTTGATATTATGTCTGTCCAAAAAATCATCCAAACCCCTCTTAAAAGCATCAACAGAATCAGCCATCATACCACCTGGCAGTGCATTCCACAACCTCACCGTCCTGACTGTGAAGAACCCCCTACGCTGCTTCAAATGAAAGTCCATTCCTTTTAGTCTGAAGGGGTGGCCTCTGGTGCAGTGATCCTCTTTATGGGTAAAAAGGTCCCCTGATATTTCGCTTGATCCTGGCAAAGTAGGTGGTCGAATATAAATTTAAAGGGGAAGTTATTCGACCATCGGATATTCAAATATTCAAATAAAATTTTATTCGTATATTCAAGTATATTCAAATAATTCGAATTTGAATATTTGATGGTCGAATTTGCCTAATTTGCATATTCAAAGATTCAAATTATTCACGTGAATTTTGTAAATCTGCCCCTGTGTGTTACAGTGTCGGACTGGGGTCCAGGACCCACCAGGGTTGTAGTGCCAGAGTGACATCATAGGAGAGTGCCCCAAGCAAACAGATGCTACGAGACAATTTGTATCTGAATCCAAGTGAGTGTTCTGGTTACATGCCAAAGGGGGGCTTGCATGAAATGTCAGCATAGTGATGGGCGAATCTCCCGCGAATCGCTTCGCCGAAAAATTCGAGAATTTCTAGAGAAATTTGCGAATCGGCGAAAAATTTACGAGACGCGCGTCGCGTCAATTTCGGCGTGTCGCGTCATTTCGTTTTCGATGCGCGACTCGTTTTTTTGGCGAATTTTCGCCAGGCGAAATTTCGCAGGTGATTCGCGAATTTATTTGCCAGCGGCGAATCGCGGGAATTCGCCGCGAATTCGGCCTGGCGAATAAATTCGCCCATCACTAGTTTTATATTATGGAAAGCATGCAAGTACATTTTAAAATTTTATTTAAAAAAATTTAAAATTGTTTTAGACTATTGCTGTTGCATATCAGTTTACAGCCAGAACTGACAGAGGGGGGAGTTGTGTGCCGGGATACTCTATATGTGCAAGCTGTAAAAGAGAACATTTGTGAGTTCCCATCTGCAAAAAAAAACAGGATTATATTAAGGAGAGCTTATTTCATCTATATTTTATCAGATGGTGGCATTGTAATTGGAAGGGAACTAACACACATATGGAACACATGGTATGCTCTATAAAGCACAAAGGGGTGTTACCAAATAATATTACCTACATACATTTTTCAAAACGCTGACTTTGTTTTTAGATTTTGAGGGTCCCCCACAAACACCTCTTGCCCCAGACTTAAATCCACTTCTTGATGGAACATGATCATGCCTAGCATGGGAGGTCAGGGAGCATTGCTAGTATGCCGGTGCCCACAAAGGCTGGGACTCATCAGGTTTTTTTTCTGGTGTCCCACCAGTACAGTGTGTAAGCCTAAAGTTTTGCTTCCTTTCTTGCTTTTTCACTTTTTCTAAACTTTTTTCTAAATAACCCTTAAATCTCTAAAAAAAAATCAATTTAAGGGTCTGGGCAGTAGGACAGAAATTAATGGAGCCTTAAGTCATTTTATGAACTTATTTGTGTGTTAGTACAGATAAGATGCACTCAAAACTGTAATTCTAAGCCACCTCAGTCCCTATTCAAATGAATCAGCTATTTTACTTGATTGACCCCAAACTATTCTGCATACTCAGTGAGGCTGCACCAGAGATCTATAAAGAAACAAAAGTATGTGTTTTTTACTTTTTATACAGGACAGTACCTAATTAGCTTAGGGTTGCAAAATCTATTGTCCACAACCCTTCCCTACCCAATCGTTCTGAATTCCAAATAACCCCCCAATTCAATTCAATTAATGATATAACTAGCATTCAAGTTTTGTTTTCCCAAGTTACTAACGTTACAGAAGAATACAGAAGAAAAATCCACCTGTTTTACTCTACTAGAAACACTGGTCCAGCTAAGAAAATGTACAATATATCACCACTCTTTGCAATCTATCCTTCAGCCAGTTCTATCAATCTAAGTTCTAGTTTTCTGTTCACCTTTTCATAGACAGCAATTACATTTGTCTGGTAAAATCTATTCTATCTACATACTCTTATCATACCTCCCAACTGTCTTGTTTTGAGAGGGACAGTCCCTCCTTTCTCAACCAGCAGTCCCTCATTTTTACTGGAAAGTCCCTATTTTGCTGCACAGCCAAAAAAGATACAATGATTCTAACTTAATTTGGCTCTTGGCAGAGAGCCCAGAATAGATACTTAAGATACATTTGTAACAGCTTTGTCACTTGGGAGAAGTTAGAATCACAGCTTAAGGGCAAGTTACCTTCATTAGTAGAACTGAATAAAACATAAAAACTACAGAAATGTGTTCAGACTTTCATAACCTGCCAAATTTTGTAACTTGCCATGGTAATTAAAAAAGTAGTCAAAAAAATGCCACTGCACTACAAGCTCCAAATCTTTTTGTCCCTCTTTCTGTTTCAAGAGTATTGGGAGGCATGCTATTTTTATTACTAACAATTATATAATTATTACTAACATTATAATTTACTCTAAAAACAACTAACATCGATCAAACTTTTTTTGTCTAAATGAATCCTGACTCAGAGGTTATTAGGCTAAAAGCGCATTTGCATTACCACATTAGCAATTTGACAATGGCCCAGACAGATTTCAAGGAATCCTGGACAAAGTAAAGTGTTTTGTTTTCTCAAGTTCTAGCCTGTTTTGAACTCTACACCACTTGAGTAGCCTGTGTAATGATTTATAACATATTGAAAGTGTATGCCTTAAATACCTCAGTTATGCAAGTATACATATCATTCAGAATTTAATGGCCATACTTGTGCAAAACATTTTTTTAAACAACATAGGTGCTAGAATCTGATTAAAAAGCTGCATAGATTGTTCTCGGCGGGTAAATAAATACATTTCAAACATTAAATCCAGTAATAACACAAATAAGGAGTACTGAGAGAACGTTTCAACTTTCTCCCTTAGTCATAAGGTACACATGCAATGTAGGCAAGATAGGTTCACAATTATTGATCTCTTTATGCCTTTCTGATTATCTTTCTTTTTATCTTCTGATTTGATAATGTTAGAGCATGCATTAAAGCAGACCTGCCACCCATAATAAAGGTTTTTCATAAGTGATGGGCGAATTTATTCGCCTGCGACGAATTCTTGGCAAATTCCCGCATTTCACTGCAGGTGAATAAATTAATGAAACGCTGGCGAAATTTCACCTGGGGAAAAGTCAGCGGCATCTCGTTTTGACGCGTTGAAAAATGGACGCCAGCATTGGGCGCCAGCATCCAAAAACGGACACCTGCATCAAATTTTTCGATGTTCAACAAATTTCTCTTGAAATTCGCAGAAAAATTTGGCGAAGTGAAACTCCGCTGATTCACCCATCACTATTTTTCATATTAAAGATAAAATCCAAATATTTTTTTATTAAAGCATTCAAAGCTGTTGTAAACTTCTCAGCTGTCAATCAAATATTGTCTGTTTCTCCTCTATGCCTTAGAGGTGGGACAGTCAATTACTTTCACTTTCCATTCAGCACTTACTAGATGTCACTGCACTCCCCACATTCCCCCTGCTCTCTTTATCATTTAAATGTGTAACTGGTGCATGGGGATGGACAACAGGTCCCCCATTCTGGTGCACAAACAAGATTTTGATATAATTCAAGGCTTGCTGTAATAACAGTGTCCACAAAATGGCTCCTACGGAACCAAATTCAAATAACTTATATAGTGTTATGAAAGTTTATTTTGACTTACTAATGGGATAGAATAGGATTTAAAATAAGGGTTTCCATAACAAAACAATAGAACAGATTTAAGTAACTTAGGTACTAAACTGCTCCTTTGCAGTTCTCCATAGCAACAAATTAGATATTTGCTTTAATTTTGTAATTTGCAGCCTATTAAACTAATTGCTGATTGGTTCCTATTGTAATTTTACTGCCAATGTTAGTACATCTGCCCCATGGTAATGTTCTAAAATAAATGTCTTTCTGTGATTATATATGTACGGTTCTTTTGCTGATTGTCAGTTTTGCACTGAGATACAGATACACTTGTATACTGCATCTAATTCTGCTCCAGCATTTATTTTAGCGAGTGAAAAGAGAGAAAAGGCTTTAATCAGGCAGTTGTACCTACTTTTCTGATGTGTTCATTAAATTATAGTTATTACTTAGCTTTGCTGTAAAGGAAAGCAGAAGAGTAATAATGTTGTACTGTATAAAAACCCAGCAATGTTCTCTGCTCTGCATTGCTAGACTAAATTAGTGCCATAACTAAAACAGAATCATGCAACAGGATATAAATAGGAGGATTTCAGCACTGCTGTTGTGCATGATTGCAGTGTCATACACAGTCATGGCCCAGTATAGGTTGACCAAAATTACCAATAATTCCTGTGCAATGATCATCTGCCCCTCTTATTTCATTTCTAGTATGTTTCTGTCAAAGGCCAGGTCACTGTTTATTGATCTTCCTCAGTGGCCATTAATCCCTTGACATCAGAATAGGAATGAGGTGTGAATTTCTGTAAAAAAGCAGGTAGGCAGGGGATTTGCATGCCAATTTATATCTGTAGGGAGTAAATGAACAGCTAAATGATTTTAATGCCAATTTAACATATATATATATATATATATATAGTGATGGGCGAATCTATGCAGATTCGCTTTGCCGAAAAATTTGCGAATTCATTTTCGGCGTGTCTCATTTTTTTTTTGGTCAGGCGAATTTTCGGCAGGTGAATTTTTGCGGGCGTTTCGCTAATTTATTCGCCAGAGGCAAAAATCCAAGTGGCTGCATCTGTATATATATACGTGGATGGTCTTGAGAAAGGTCCTAGACCCGGACCGAAACGTTGACCTTTTAATGGATTGAATAAAGAAATTTTTTTTTAAAAAAGGTTCCCAGTGTGCACCTCAATTCCTCTGTTTTTTGTACTTGTGCCATGGAGTGTAGCACCTGGGTCATTAGTTAACATATGGTGTGCTGAACCCCTGTTGATTTATTTCTATATATATATATATATATACGTTGGATATGCATTGAAGAATAAATAACACGATTATTCACAAGAATATGGAGTGCGAGTCCTTTCACTGGTATATATATATATATATATATATATATATACACACACACATATATAAACAAGGAAAACGTGTGCTCACCACTAATTTTTAAAACCTTAAACAGGGGTGCAATGATGCTGTGACCACAAAAATCATATAGATAAAAGAGAAGTTCTCTGCACTCAACCAGTTACCAATATATTAAGGACATTGAGACATTTTGTGCATTAGGCTACTAAAAAATGCCTTACCCTTTAAGCAAAACACAAATATGGACAAACAATTCCTGTTTTCTTTAAAAGGTAAGGCTTTTTTTAGTAGCTTAAAGGGCACCTTTTGAGCAAAAATATTATAGCCAACCAAAGGTGCAGGCTAATAGAGCCCACACTCCAGTTGGGGGAAACAGTAGTTTTTCTTTTAAAAATTGCACCCCGCCAGAGCTAGGTCACCAACACCTGGAGGGAGCTCCCTGAACGAGTGGCCATGTTGGGGCACACACATTGCTTAATGAGCAAATACCGCAACTTGCTCAGTATGCTCATGTGCATGGTGTCAGAAGCGCATTTTGCACATGTGCTATGTATGACATGGTGTCCTAGTGCTGGCAGGGGCAATTTGAAAAAAAAAACTACTGTTATCTCCAACCCAGAGTGTGAGCTATATTAGCTCTTTAAAGCACAAAATGTCTCATTTGCAGGATAATGAGAACTGCAAAGCGCTGATGTGGGAGACTTTGTAAAATTTCAATAAATTCACCTATAAAGGGGTTGTTCCCCTTTAAATTAACGGTTAGTATATAGTTGAATAGTTAAATCGGGTTGAAAAAAGACAGAGTCCATCAAGTTCAACCCCTCCAAATTAAAACCCAGCATACACACACCCCTCCACGCTTTCACACAAACCATATATGCCCATAGCTATACTAACTGTAGAGTTTAGTATCAAAATAGCCTTTGATATTATGTCTGTCCAAACAATCATCCAAGCCCCTCTTACAAGCATCAACAGAATCAGCATCATAACATCACCCGGCAGTGCATTCCACAACCTCACTGTCCTCACTGTGAAGAACCACCTACACTGCTTCAAATGAAAGTCCTTTTCTTCTAGTCTGAAGGGGTGGCCTCTGGTGCGGTGATCTTTATGGGTAAAAAGGTCCCCTGATATTTGTCTATAATGTCGTCTAATGTACTTGTAAAGTGTAATCATGTCCCCTCGCAAGCGCCTTTTTTCCAGAGAAAACAACCACAACCTGGACAGTCTATCCTCGTAACCAGTTCCATCCCTCTAACCAGTTTAATTGCACATCTCTGCACTCTCTCCAGCCTTGTTCCTACTATATTTAATATGAACAGGCAAGCTGAATAGGGAAAACAGTAAATTGAAATCCAAACTTCACAAACTCCCTAAACAGATAGCCCCAAAAACACCTACTCTAGCTAAACAACACAAAAACACTCCTAGTTCCTGCTCTAACAGCAAACAACAACACACTGAGGTCCAATTGGTTGATGTGGAAGGAGGGGGGAGAATAGGACTGTACACACAGCAGTAGTGATGGGCGAATTTATTCGCCAGGGACGAATTTGCGGCAAATTCCCACGATTCGCCAAAAACGACGCGATGTGCGTCAAAAGCGTGCCGCGACTCGTTTCACAATTTTTTCGCCAATTCGCGAATTTCTCTGGAAATTCGCAAATTGTACGGCGAAGCAAAACTGGGGAGATTCGCCCATCACCACACAGCAGTACAACACTTGGTCCTTCTATATCCCAGGTGTTTGTGTCCCAGTTACAGAGGACTACAAAATGTGTTTAAGCACCAGCTTCAATAATAGCCTCATTTGAATTTACACATCAGTTTAAAATGATTTTACTCTTGGTATCTGCTTAAAAAAGCATAAACATAATTATTTTGAAGTATGCTTAAAATAAGATTTTGGAGAAAAAAAAAACCTACTGGGATGTATTTTTTCAAAATGCACACATTGTACCTGCAGCACACATGCACCTTCGACACTGAGCAGAATAAAGGCATGCACCTGTGAAGTATGATAGGGATATGTATCTTTTATTAGCTATTATAACTTGCTCAGCCAGAGCACCTGTTTAGTCAACTGATACCAAATGAAAAAAACAGATGCAGCTTCTACAGTGTCCATACAATTTCAAACTTAAATTACATTATTTTAAGGACCATCATGATTTTGTAGGGTCCGGCAAGTACAGGTATGGGATCCTTTATCTGGAAATTTCCACATAACTGGAAGGCCATCTGCCAAAGACTCAATTTTAATAAAACAATTTAGATGTTTAAATATTATTTTGCCATATTATTGTTTTTGTTTTTTTCGTAGACTTAAGGTATGGTGATCCAAATTATGGAAAGATCCCTTGACTGTAAAACCCCAGGTCCTGAGCATTCAGGATATCAGGTCCCATACCTTTACTTTGAACATTAGGCCCATATAGGGTCCATTTATACACTCTATTGGATCAACTAGTATCAGCCCAAACAGATTCAGTCCCTGTGAGGTCCATTTATAGTATATAAGTAGAAATTTAGCTTTGGCATTGGGGAGTTTCCCTATTCAACTTCTGTGGAGACAACTAGTACCAGCAAAATTTGAGATTTGGACCCTAAAGGTATTATTACTCTAAAGGTATGGGATCCTTTATCCAAAAACTTGTTATGCAGAAAGCTCCAAATTAGTGGAATGCAATCTCCTATAGACTACATTTTATCCAAATATAATAATTTCCATTTTCTCTGTAATAATAAAACAGTACCTTTTACTTGATCCCAACTAAGGTACATATAATGAATCCTTATTGGCGGAAAACCCAGCCTATTGGGTTTATTTAATGTTTACATGATTTTCCAGTAGACTTAAGGTACAAAGATCCAAATTACGGAAATAATACACTAGTATACAAGTACAAACATACATTTGCTACATATTGATCTTTTAGGGAGTCAGTACCAGCACAAATTTTTTTTTTGTTTTCATGGGGTCAATTTATACAAGTACAAAAATAGATTTTGCATCTGTGTGGTCCTCAATTCAGCATCTACGGGTGGAAACTAGTACTCCCACAAGAAGGTATTCTATGGGATCTATTTACAGTATACAAACATAAACATAGATTTGCCATGTGAGAAGTGCACTGTCCAACTTCTATGGAGTAAACTAGTACCAGCACTTATAAATTTTCTGCCTACACGAGTCCATTTATACAAGCACAAACATAGATCTGGCAGTTCCATTTTTCAGCACCTCTTGGGGTTAACTAATACCATCACAAAAAGAGATTATTCAGGGTCAGTGACTACAAGCAAAATACATTAGTGGGATACATTTATGAAGGACTGAAAACAAAAAAATCTGACATTTATACTTTCACTTTTCAGTTAATGCAGGGGAAATCACTGTGCAGAAGTAACACAGCAGCCATGTTTGGCTGCAGCAGATGCTTGTATAAAGCAAGACAAACAAAATCAAAAAATTAATTCTGTTGATGCAGTTGATCTTTAAAAAATGTCTATAAAGGAAGAGAACATGCATAGGGCACTACTGACATATAATAAGGCAGTTTCCTGCACCATAAAGGTGAATAAATAGTTAAATAAGGGAGTGATCAAACCATGAGATTCCCCTTATGGATGTATATTAAGGGGCAAATTTACTATTGGTCGAATGTCGAATAGAAAAAAATTTGAAATTCGACCATCAAATTTTTTTTGGAGGGGGGTTATTTTTGATCGAATTTGAATCGTTCAATGAAATAATTGCATCATTCAAATCAAACGATTCAAGCTATTTTAACAAAATAGATCTTCCACGACTTAGAAAATTTTTCAGTAAAGCTTCCAGGAGGTCCCCCATAAGCTACAATGGCAATTCGGCAGCTTCAAGGTGATGAATAGTCGAATTCAAATTATTTTAAAGAGACAGTTCTTTGGAAATTCTAATTTACTAATTTTTTTCAATTCAAATCGAATTTTGGGCTATTTGATTGTTGAATTGAAGTTGAATTGTTGAATTGAAGTAACCCAAAATTACTTCTAAATTTTAATTTTCAAAATTTTATTTGAATTTTCACTTCGACCCTTGGTAAATCTGCCCCTAAGAGTTCATACATCATATTGCTCAGTAAGGATAAAGGTTGTCTGGGTGAACACTGATATTTTATCCATAGTGTAAACTGTTTTGAAAAGAAGAGAAGATCATAGTGAAACTCAATTTATTCATAAGAACTTACATTCAGATTTCAATTTTTTTTCATGAATTGTAATTTTTCTTAAACTCTAAGGGGGGTATGTAATAAAAACCCAGGAACAGTAAACCATAGCAACCAATCAGAAGGTAGAATTTACTGGTCACCTGTTTAAAAGTAAAGATCCAATTGGTTGCTATGGATTACTTCTTCTGGGCAAACCTTAAATCATATACAAAAAGCGTACAGCTTCATACTGAAAAAACATTTATTTGTGCAAACACAGAAAAAAGGAAATATATTCACAAACACATCTTTTTAACAAAATCCACAGTGCAGTGTTACCCCTCTGTCTGCCTACCTGTGTTAGCCACTCCCTCCTGACGCGTTTCGCGCTATTGGGCGCTTCATCAGAGGAGGGTTTGCCCAATTAAATATTTAATTATATTTTTGAACAATTCTGGGCAAACCTAATGCATTTTATTGCATATGGGAGTAAAGATTCTAAAATTGTTACATGTAAAAACCACAAAAAGACTTTGACACAAAATGTTGCCAAGTAAAAACAGTTGAGGTCCTTTAAAAGTCAGTGAGAGCTGTGTTGATCCTATTGGGCCTTTTTTTTAGTCATTCAGACTAAAAATTTATTTTTAGAAGTCTTCAAGGTTTTGGTATTTTTTAGTGTATCATCAGATCTTTCATAATTTTTTGGAGAAAATTAGTTTAATTGTAGTTTCAAAAAGCTTTATGTGACCTTTAATAAATGGACCTCTAAGTGATCAGCAGTGAAACTATCCTAATGAAAAAGTCCAGACTCTTCAGAGGCAGTTGCCGTTTACATAGACAAGGACTTTGCTAACTGTCGCCCAGCAGCAGGCATCATACAGGATCTATGCATTTTATGGGCTCTATGGTCCACTTTGTCAGGAAAAACATCAGAAATCCCTACTGCATCTGAAAGACAGCCACGTTTGAGGAATCTGGATGTTTCTATTAAATATTTACCATATTATATTTCAGTATTGCCCTGTATGCGTTCTTGCTTTGCAGATGCAGATGGCTTGCCTAAGCGTGCTATATATACAAGAATCCACCTGGAGACCTAATCTGAGTGAAGCATGCAGTATACAATAGATAAAATTGACTGTATCACAAACCAATGTGATGCTGTTGAGCAACCAAATTAAAATATATACTTTTTCAACAGTAGGAGATATGCCACTGCTATTAATAAGTATGTATAATAAATTTGCTGCTTTAATCCATGTAGTTTATGTGTTTGTGCAAGTGGAATATCTATACAGTACAGTATATTATTCTGGAGTGTTTTAATAGGTGCAGATCAAATTTCGCATTCTATTCCAAATAATGGGTTTATCAGATTATTATCAGATTGTGGTGTGCTGGGCCCACCAGGGCTGCAACGTCAAGGTCCCCACTCCCAGCTTCCACCTCCCCCACCTGCGCTGTGACGTATACCCTTTACCTCTTTTGGACCACTTAACTTGTGGATGCAACATCCACAGAGAATGATGTTGGCGGGGGCCCATGAAGGCTGGGGCTCAACCTCAACTTTCTTCCTGGTTTCCAGCAGGCCCAGTCTGACCCTTTATGGGAAGGCCATCTCTCCTAGACACCATTTTAATCAAATAATTTACATTTTTCAAATTATTTATTTTTTCACTATAATATCAAACCAATACAAATCTAGATCTTCAATGGTCCATAGGGCAGATTCACTAAAGGGCGAAGTGACCAACTCTGTCAAAAATTAGCCAGCGTGACATCCTTTTGTTACTTCACTGATTTATTAACAAGCGCAGGTGCCCCTTCAATAAATAAAGGTACGCTAGCATTGTTTCACACTCTAAACAGTGTTACCATGCCAATTCACTAACATGTGGATTTTATTAAATGTTACTTCTTGCTCCAGACTTGCCTTCGTCACCTCAGACCAGGCAAAGTGCAATAGAGTAGACAAGATTTCATCAAAAAATATCTGAACATTTTTCTAAATCTCAAAAAAAACACTAGCGTCTGTTCATATTTACATGGTGACAGACTGAAAAAGAGTGTAAATTTTGTGGGGTACCTGGCTTCCCCCCTACATTTCCTAACTTATGGAACATAAATAGTGATGGGCGAATTTATTCGCCAGGGGCGAATTCGCGGCGAATTCCCGCGATTCGCCGCTGGCGAATAAATTCGCGAAACTGGCAAAAAAATTCGCCCAAAAAAATTCGCGCGTCAAAAAAGAGTCGCGCGTCGTTTTTGACGCGACGCGCCGAAAACGGCGCGACGCGCGCTGAAAATGACGGGACACGTCGGAAATGACGCGACGCGTCGGAAATGACGCGATGCGTCGGAAACGACGCGACGTGCGTCAAAAGCGACGCGCGTCAAAAACGAAGCGCGACTCGTTTCGCGAATCGGCGAAAAATTCGCGAATTTCTCTGGAAATTCGTGAATTTTTCGGCGAAGCGAAACGCGCCCGTTTCGCCCATCACTAAACATAAAGTATACAGTGGGCACATGTGTAGGGAAATATAACAACTCTATTTTTTTTTATTAGGTTTCTATTTTTAGGTTACCCAGGCTTGTGTAATGCAATGTATGTGCTGCAATCCAGTTAGTTATATCCATTGAACTTTAACTTCCCGCCATATGCAAATTAGGCATTACTAGCGCAACTTTGCTTTGCTTGTCAAAGTAATGCTAGCGCAACTTCGTCAGCGTTCAGGCCTGGACGAAACTTCGCACTTTAGTGAATTAGCATTGTCGGAGTGAATTTTCACCTGTCAAAGTGTTGCAATGGCCGCGTAGTGAACCCTAGCGAAGTTGCACTCTTTAGTGGATTAGTGTTTTATTTCAAAATAATTCTTAATTATGTTTATTTTCTATAACAGGAGCATGGCCCTGGGACATATTTCTGTACGACTGCAGTTTTTGGTGATTTTTGGGGTATTTGTATATGATAATCGTGTGCCATCCTGAGTTCTGGTGGTTATTATATGTGAAATAATCTCTGTGCCATTCAGCTATGAGTTCTAGGGTATGTACATATATGAAATAATTTCTGTGTCATCTTGCTATAAATTCTGGTGTTTATTATACACAAATACTCTCTGCACCATTCAGTTATGAGTTATGGGGTATTTATACAAAACAAAAAATCTCTGTGTCATCTTGGTATGAGTTCTGGTGGTTAGTATACATGAAATAATCTCTGTGTCATTCAGCTATGAGTTCTGTGGTTTTTATAAGTGAAATAACCTTTGTGCCATTCAGCTATGAGTTCTGGGGTATTTATACATGAAATAGTATATGTGCCATTCTGCTATGAGCTCTGGGGTATAATACATGGTATTGCCACTGTGCCATCTTGCTATGAGATCTGGGGGTATTATATATGAAATTGACACTGCCTTCATTCTTTTATAGGTATTTCAAATAAAATAACCCTGCATGCATCAGTCACTTTGCCTGAGAATGATGTGATGTTTGCTTTAGGAAAAGCCGAAACAGATGCTTGGCTATCTATATATTCATTGGGGAGTGGTTTATCAAGATGTATCTCCAAAAGATTGCAACAGTGCACCGCTTTTTGCCCCTAGCCCCAGTTTTTACTTGAAAAATCTGGTAGCCTTAATCTGACAGGAACAGGAGGTGATTGTTGTCCCCCATGCTGCCCAGCACTTTAAAGGTGGGTGGCCCCAAAAGCATTACTCTGCCTTGGGCCCATCTGGTCTTAATCCAGCTCTGTTGTACGAAAATAAAAGCAGGTAGCAAGTCTTTTTTCCTCCAGTAAGCATTTATTTTTTTCTGTCAAGTACCACGGGGAGAGAAGGTCCCAGTTGTTGAAGAAGCAGAACAAAAGGCATATAATATATGTGGAGTCCAGAGCTAAAAGCTTTGCCTGTGATACTGTGTAATCCCCTTAGTTCCAGCAATGACCACAACCTGGAAGAAATAACAGTTATTAGTGCATCAGGTTACAGTATGTATTCTGACATGTCCCCATTAAGGGAATGTGCATTATTCTAATACCACCTTAAGAATGCCTGACTTTTCTTTATTGCCCACTTATTTTTACAAAAAAGTGGAGGAGGGGAAGCTTTTAGCAAAAAAGAATCATTTTGTTTTATAACAATGGAATGAAAATGAAGATGCAAGGCATCTTATAATCTCCCAATTTTCCCTGGAGGAGAAAGCATGCTTTTAAAGCACTTCTCTTGCCATAACATGCACTTTTCCCTTGGTTTTCAGCTTAATGGATGAAACTGCCATTATTAAAAACAAAATATATAAATAGCACATGCAGTATGGTCATAGCAAACTTAATGCTACAAGCCCAGATTTAAGTTCTGCCCAGATTCAAATTCTTTAAGCAACTGCAAGTAAGTCTGCTCATTTTCACAGAACAACAGTGAGTAAAGGTGTGGGATCCATAAAGGTGTGGAAACCCCTTTTCCAGAAAGATCCAAATTATGGGAAGGCCATCTCCGATCTCCCTTTCTTTTAATCAAATTATATATATTTTTTAAATGATTTCCTTTTTCTCTGTAATATAAAAAGTACCTTGTATTTAATACCATTTAATATAAAATTAATCCTTATTGGAGGCAAAACAATCCTGAGCTTAATTATTGTTTAAATCGTTTGAATCGTTCAATTCAAATGATTTTAGCGTTCAAACGATTTTACTTTGATAAAATAAAACTTAGAAAAATGGTCTAAAAGTCCCTACAGGCTAACATAGCACTTTGCAGATTTTATTTGGCGAAGTAAAAAAAGTTTTTTAAAGAGAGAGTAATTTCGAATTTCGAAGTCGAAGGATTCTACTCGAATCGAATGGTCAAATGCTTGAATAGTCTAAATAGCCTATTCGATGGTCAAAGTTACAGATAGGGATGCATAAAACTATTTTTGCAAGTAATTTTCCCAAAAACTAACATTATTAGAGGTTTTAGAGGATTTTCCTATTTCTTTGTGCATTTTTCAGCATTTGTTTCCATTCGTAGGTTTGATATTGGATCTTTTAATAATTTTCATGTAATTTGTGGGTTTAGAGAGTTTGATCGTGGTTTCAAAAATCTCTATACCACTAAAATGGGACCTTTAATTAATGGGTCTCCAAGAGTGTCTGTAAAAAGTATGTTATCTGCTTCATTCATGAAAATGGTTTGACCTAATCGAAAGATTAAGGGACAGATTTACTATTGGTCGAATTTGAGGGTGAATTAACCCTCGAATTCGACCAATCGAATTGTGCTCGAATTTAAAACCTTCGAATATCGAATTTGAAGGTTTTTAGCGCAATGTGATCGATCGAATAAAAAAAAATTTGAACAAACAATTAAATCGTTTGAATTGAGCGCTTCGAATGATTTTAATCATTCAATCAAATTTTGTTTTATTCGATCTAAAGATCTTAAAATAAAAACTATGGGAACTTCCCATAGGGTTTAATAGCAATTTGGCAGTCAAATTAAAAATTAAAGGGCAAGTAATTTAACTGATGAAAATTCAAATAGAATTTTATTCGAATTATTCGAATCATTCGATTGAATTTTCAAAATTTGATGGTCGAAGTGGCCTTCAAAAATATTTGAAAATTCTCATTTGAATCTTTGAGAAAATTTGATCGAAATTCGAATCATTCATGTGAATTTAGTAAATCTGCCCCTTAAATCTGTCTCTGATGGGTTTATTGAGTCACCTTCAACCCAATCAGTACAATATTGCTACTGTATAGTGATGGGTGAATAAATTCACCAGACACTAAATCACAGCGAATTCCCTCATTTCGCTGCAAGCAAGTTAATATGAGAAACTGTGGCAGCAATTTGCAGATGAAAAATCCACTGCGTCAATAAAATTGTTGCATGTCAGAATTGGTGTGCTCATAAAAATTGTTGCTCTTGACTCTTGACTAATGAATTTGGACCAAATAGTCTCATGTATAAACATTGTCATTTGCATCAAAGTTATTTTGATGCCCACTAATTTCAATGGGTTTAGCAAATTTTTTGCCATGATGTGTATTTCGCAGTAAATTCGCAATTTTTTTGGCAAAGCAAAACACCATTGATTTGCCCATCTCTACTACTGTATTGCCCCTAAGTGATTTATGTTACAATCCATCATTTATATGTGTGTGGTCAGTAGGCAGCAGCATAGCTTTTGGTTCCCATTGTACTGGGGGTTATACGAAGAATACTTGTTACTTGTTCCCCTCTATAGTTGCACTAAGCATCATTGTGCCCATCCTGCCATTCTACTGAACTCATCAACACTGAGGAACCCAGGAGCTAAACCACACTTAACATTATGGTAATTCCAGGGTTCCCTTAGCAAGTTCCATCAAAAAGATTGTCATGGAAAAAAGTTGATTTTCAAAATGCATCAGAATTCTGCATTGAAATCCATTTCTCAAAAGAGAAATTTCTAACATGGGGCTAAACATATTGTCAATATCCCAGCTGCCCCAAGTCATATTTTCGCATGACAGTATCCCTTTAAACATGAGTACCGGAAGTGAAGCAAATGTTGGCTGGAACATTTTGTCTGAACAAATTTTCCTCAAGTGCTGTGAGCTTTTTATATATGGCATAATCAGAGACTGCAAATATTTATGTGCACACTCTACATTTGAATTATGCCACAACTTCGGCAAAGGAGAAAATATTTGCAAACCAGTTTTGCAAATTATGAATTTAATTTACTGTCAGCGTTATTTTTGCACAAAACAACCTCACAGAGTGGCCGCACTCATGCAAATACCCGTCTCATTTGTGAGCGATATTTGTGCATAATTTGCTGCACAGACTTTATAAATTACCCCCTGTGAGTTTTATAGTGTGCGATAGTGTGCAGTCTATGTAATAAAACTTATTTCTGCAATGTACAATGAACATTTGCAATGCAATAATAGTCTAATAAAGAATATAACCTTGCAAAATGTGAATTTTTATTCTTATTTGTGCAAATTGTTTTTCACTTTGTGACTTTTATTACCTTTTCTTCTGTGGGGCAAAAAAACTTTGCAGCCATAGCAACACTTCAACAGGCATAAATTTGCCAACGCTAATTCATTTAGCAAAGTTGCATCCACTAGTGTTACTTCAGCAGAGTGAGCAAATCAAAACGAAGATGCACTAGTGTTCAAGTCTGGCTAGCACAACTACGCTTGAGTTCTTGCTCTCAGGCTAATTTATTTACTGCAGGCAATTTAAAGTGGAATGGAGCTACACCTGTATTTATGTTACATGGTACGTCTAATACATTACGTTTACACTGATAACTAGACATGCCAAAGAAACCTTGATAAAGTCAATAGAGTTTTTTTTAATACCCTACACATAAGCCCACTGTTAAATAATGTGCCATATGGTAGGAAATGTATGGGGGAAACCGAATACTCCAAAAAAATGTTATGCCTTTTGCTGTATAAAAACCTGAAAAAATTAAAAGATGGCAGCGTTTTTTGGACGTAGAACATATTCCACTGAAAAACTAATATGTTAGGATGTTCTATGCACTCCAATGCACTTCGCTAGGTCAGAGCTGGTAAAGGCAAGTCTGGCGAAAGAGGTAGTGTTCAGTAAAATCCGCATCTTAGTTAATTTGTGGAGTTACGTTGATTCGCCAGAGCAAAAATTTGCCTAGCGTTAGAGTGCACAGCAACGTTAGCGTCTATCTCCTTCACTGGCAAAGGGATGCCTGCTCCCATTAGTAAAACAGTGAATTAATGAAATTACATCACGTGGTGAATTTTCTATAGCGTTAGACACTTCGCCCTTTAGTGAATCTGCCCCTGTGTTTCCTGTATCCTGAACAGTCATTTTCCCAAGTCCAATCAAGCATAATATTCATAACATTAAAAAAAATACTCCATATACATTTTGTGACATTTTGGGAGCTTCAGCATTTTATTTGAAGAGTTATTTGTGGAACATTTTGTTTTAAGCTTGATAGACATGCCATATTTAAAATTTCCCTTTTAAATTAAAAAGTACTAAGGTCTTTTACGTATGGACTAGAGGTTACATTTCTCACTAGTGCTGTGTTTTTCACTCCTGTAAGTGTTTGGTACCTGAATGCAGCCCCAGGAAAAAATATCCAGCTTTGCTTTCAAGTTTTTAACCTGGTGAATATATAAGATTTTGTAGAGATTAGAGACGGCAGAGGACCTGATTCACTGTTGCAGGGTAAGTATTCTGCTGAAGTGAGAGCTTGCTTTCAAAAAACACAGAGAAGGCTTTCTAGCTCTTTTCTGAGTCACCGAGAACCAAGAACTGATAGATTCCAAGCTCTGATAGAAAAACAGAAAAAAATGACTATATGCCGCAGTGCAGAGGTTCTGGCCAACTTTGTATATAAGAAACAAAATCAGGTCATAAAGTTCATCTCTCCCATGATCTCTACTTGCTGAAAAGAGGTTTCTTGATGGTGGTGTTGTGATGGGGGACCCCTTGACAATATGCTAAGACAGTAAATAAAAATACGGCACTTTATAAAAGACAAGTAACGGCTGAAAGGTTGATTATTAGTTCAGAAATTTGATGGGCTGTGATTTTTTTATACATTTCAATGCACATATCAGGAGCATCAGTATAAAATGACTTTTTTTGTTCTGCATGGGCTTTTTTTTTTAATATTTAATCTGGTTTGTTGCCACCCATCTCCGTTTTTCCACAATAGCACATTAGGGAATTCCATTTACAAAAAGCATTACATATACTATGCAAATGTGGGGCCTGTTATCCAGAATGCTCGTAAAAAAATGGATCTTTCTGTAATGTGAATCTTCATATCTTAAGACTACGGTATACTAGAAAATCATGTAACCATGAAAAAAAAACAATTTGATTCCAATAAGGGTTAATTATGACTTAGTTGTATCTTACAGAGAAATTTTTGTTTTTTAATTTAATTTTATAGGGAGTGACTTTTCTGTAATTCAGAGCTTTCTGAACAACGGGTTTCCGAATAAGTGATCCCATATGTGCATAGGACAGGTTTTTACATTTATGCACTGTAAATTTATATAACGGTGTTTATTTATCAAGGGTCGCGTTTATGAGGGTTTTTTTATACTTCGAATGAACACACAACTTGAATGTTTTCTTGTTTATGAAAAAAGCTTGACTTTAAATAAATCAAATTAGGGTGAAAAACCTGAATACTTAACCTAATAGAGTTTTCCACTGGAAAAACTCTGATCACTTGTATTTAATCGAGTTTTCGAGAGAACTGAAGCAAAAAAAACCCAGAAGATCATGAAGGCTGTTAACATCTTCAAGGGGTTCAAGGGACGTCTGCCATTGAGTTCTATGTGACCTCAACAGGCATTAGCTGGAGTATTTTCAGATTCAAGCTATTTCCAGCTTTGGGGTATAATAAATCATGAACAATTTGAGTTTTTTTATTTTTTAACCTAAAATTTTTTAGCTTTCTTAATAGAAAATTAGAATTTTGACTGAAAACTACCCTTGAAAAACTCAAATTTTTGTTGACACACAACTTGACCTTTGATAAATTTACAAGACCCTTCAAGCAGGTAAAAAGAGCAAAAATAAAAAAATTGCACTTTAGCTCAAGCCTAGCCCCTCCTAAATGTAGCAGTTATGGATGGGCGAATGTATTCGGCAGCCGCGAATTTGCTGCAAATTCCCACGATTTGCCACCAGCAATAAATACGTGAAACACCCGCAAAAATTTGCCTGGTGAAAATTTGCCTGACATACGTCAAAAATGATACGTGCATCATTTCGCAAATTTTTCGGCGAAGCGAATCTGTATAGATTCGCCCATCAGTAGTAGCAGTTTAACCAAGAGGTCTATTGCAAGGGCCAAGCAATAATTAAGTGTATAGTAATCTCAAATGCAAAGCAGGTAAGTAAGTGTGGAGGATTTATGCCAATGGAATTATGGAAATTAAATGGGGAAAGCTCATGTATAAAACCATATCGAAAATTAAAAAAAAAAAAAACAACTAAGAGTATTGCTCATGATCATACAGTTGCAGGAAATCAAAAAAGAAGGTACCACCACCAGCAACTATGGAAATCTGGCTTTCAATCCTCTCTTACAGTAAATTGCTACTTCCCATTAATGGCTCAGAATTGCCCCACTAAAAACTTTGCGAACGATCGAATACATTCGAATATTCGATCATACGATCATTCTATCAGTGAAGGCTTTAATTTTTTAAGTTTATTCGATTGCCTACTTCGGCAGATTGGACCTACCGAATTGCAATAAACGCCTGAGGCTAAGTCCTAATCGAATAGGATTTGTACGATCGAAGTCTTCGATCGTTCGAATCGCACGAATCATTTGAATGATCTAATGATTTATTCAACTGATCGAATAAATTATTCGACTGATCGAATAAATTTGTATTCGATTGTCGAATGATCAAATATCGAATAAAAGGTAGCCTAAAACTATTCGTTTAGCATTCGACGATCAGCAACCAGCACATTGTTTTGTCCCTATACAAGAGCCAATAAGATGCCCAGGTCAGTCAAGAGAGAACACCTTCAGTACATTAAAGGGGTACTAAGTAACATCAAAAATATCCTGTAAATGTATACTCTGTGCAAGTTACATTTTGGGGCCTGTTTACTAACATTCTGATTTTTTTTTCACAAATCATGTTTTTTCTCTAAAAATATGTGTGTGTATTTCTGTAAAGCTAAGGTTCAAATAGTAGATTACATTTCAAGTTTTGAAAAAAAAATCTTTCAAAACTCATAATTTCAAGTTTATAACCACCAACCCGAATTTGAATTTGAAATTTTAATCTGAGATTTATCATGCCCTTACCCTGGAATTAACTCAAATTCAGTAGGTAGCCACCTAAAATCTGCTGAGTTCATGTAGAAGTCAATGTCAAACCTATTTGAAGAAGTTACTAGCCTTCCTGACACTGGAGTTTTTTTCAGAGAAAAATTCAATTAGAATTACGTTCTACTTTAATTATAATTTTATTCAAGATTTTGGGTCGGTAACATTTGTTCAAATTCATGTCATTCCAGTTCACTTGGGGTAAAAACAACTCTAACATTCATCATTTGAAAATTCAGCTCTTAAGTCTAAAAAACATGAAAAAACTCTAATTTAAAATGTAGTCAAGTAAAAACAGTCAAGGGAGCTGCACTGATCCTATTGGACTCTATAGCTTTTTTTTTAGCTTTATTTTAGAGATATAATTTTTTCCCCTGGATCATTAAGCATTATTTTTAAATTCATACTTTTTCTGTTCAGATCTTTAATGACTTTCATGGTTTTAGAGAAATAGAGTTTAATAGTGGTTTCAAAAAGCTCTAATACCACTAAAACAACCTATAAAAGGGCTTCCAAATGAGCGAATGTAAGAACATGCCAGCTTGCCTGCAAAACCAAGCTATTATTTCCCTTGAATAAAATCTTCTTCTCTTCTTCAAAGGCTTATAACTAAATGTTGGAAAGTTGTTGTTGAGATTTGCTTCCATTCGCATTTAAGAGGCTGAGCACTGATTTTGGGGACCAGGCCTGGCTTATATTAGTGTTTGAATTAATTCCTTAGGTGTTCATTTGGGTTGATTTCAGGGCTTAGAGCAAGCAAGTTCTTCTATTCCAATCTCTTCAACCCAATTCTGAATGGACCTCACTTTCTGCAGGGGTTTATTACTGGAAAAGGAAAGATAAACTGTTTCTGCAAAGTAGGAAGTACACAATTGTCAAGAATGTCATTGTCAATTGGCTTCAAACAGACTGCTGACTGGAAGAAGCAACTAGAAAGAAACAAATCGACTGAAAAGGATAAGTATTTGTTATTAACTGTTATTTTATAATAAGGTGGTATATTTAAATACTGTAGTTTAATTTTTTACATATTGTTTTTCTGTATTTGGTGCTAAATAGCAAAGTTTGATGTGCTTTTGTGCTTACAGAAAGTTTGTCACAACCTGCTTTACTTTGCAGTTAGTTTTCCCTCGTTTTGAGGGGGTGGGGTTTGATTAATTGCACCTGAACAGTTGTATAAATAGAACCCCTGGGACTCCAGTGGGGCTTGCTCTAGTGTTTAGCTTAAGTGTTTGCTCTTTAAGTGTGAGATCTGTAAGTGGAGTTGCAAAATCATGAGTTACAAACTAAAGGAGGTTCAAACTAGGTCAAAAGTTTGTTCTAAAACCTAATTTTCTTTTTAATTATTCCTGTTTTGATATGTAACTGGGATAATGAGTACTAGCAAGATTGAAGGTCTGACCCAGTGCACAGTCCGCCATATGTATGCAGATTTGGAACAACGGATCCAAAATGCTTACCTCTGTGGTTGATGTGAGCAAATTGCCACTTTTTAGGCTCAAATTAGAGCACTCTAGGAACAAATTGCGACACTGCGGTCAATTGACAATCTTGTAAGGAGTCTCTTGCTCACTGAGCATGACCTAGCAGGTTCAGATAGTTTGGGTGGAACAGAACAGCAGCAGGATGTTGAGGCAGCTAGCTGGGTGAAAGTTAGAAAATCTAAGGTGGGAAAAAGGAAAATGGAGACTGATCCTGGGTTTATACATCCCAACAGCTTTGTCAGATTGTGTGAAGATGATGGGAGTGTGAACTCTGGATTGGCAATTCTAGATGGGTCTGACCTCTCTAACAGCAGGGAGACCAGTTTCTCTAGTAGTGGTGGGGAGGAGAGCAGAGTTAGGCCTAAGCAGTTTGTGGTTGTAGGGGATTCAATTATTAGGAGGATAGGGTAATCTGTCATCCGGATTGCTACAACCGAACACTTTGCTGTGTACCTGGTGCCAGGGTTCGACATGTGGTTGATTGGGTAGACAAATTATTGGGTGGGGCTGGGCATGACCCAATGGTCTTAGTACATATTGGTACTAATGACGGTAATTAACGAGCTTAGCTCTGTGATTGCCAAACCTCTCTACTTAATTTTTCAGGATTCATTGAGGTCTGGCGTAGTGTCGAGAGACGAGAGGCGAATTGCTATTGTGGTGCCGCTATTCAAAAATGGATCCCATTCTCAGCCTCAAAACTATAGGCCAGTTAGTCTGACATCGGTGGTAGGAAAGGTTTTCTAAGGATTAATAAAGGATAGGATACTGGACTTCATAGCAAATAACAATACTATGAGTTTGTGCCAGCATGGTTTTATGCGTTATAGATCTTGCCAGACCAACTTAATTTCTTTTTATGAGAAAGTAAGCAGGGCCCTCGATTCTGGGATGGCTGTGGATGTGATTTACTTAGACTTCGCTAAAGCATTTGATACAGTGCCACACAGAAGGTTACTGGTTAAATTAAGGAACGTTGGCCTGGAACATAGTATTTGTAACTGGGTAGAGAACTGGCTAAAAGATAGACTACAAAGAGTGGTGGTAAATTGAACATTTTCTAATTGCACCAGTGTTGTCAGTGGGGTACCGCAGGGCTCTGTACTGGTTTCCTTGCTTTTCAACTTGTTAATTAATGACCTGGATGTGAGCATTGAAAGTATGGTTTCTATTTTTGCAGATGACACTAAATTATGCAGAACTAAAGGTTCCATGCAGGATGCTCCCACTTTGCAGAATTATTTGTCTTAGTTGGGGAACTGGGCTGCAAACTGGAAAATGAGGTTCAATGTTGATAAATGAAAGCTTATGCACTTTGGCAAAAAGTAAACCCAGGTTGGGGTTGTTTTCTCTAGAAAAAAGGCACTTGCGAGGGGACATGATTACACTTTACAAAAACAATAGAGGACATTATTGACAAATATCAGGGGGACCTTTTTACCCATAAAGAGGATCACCACACCAGAGGCCTCCCCTTCAGACTAGAAGAAAAGGACTTTCATTTGAAGCAGTGTAGGTGGTTCTTCACAGTGAGGACAATGAGGTTGTGGAATGCACTGCCGGGTGAGGTTGTGATGGCTGATTCTGTTGATGCTTTTAAAGTGGACTTGTTACCCAGACACAAAAATCTGTATAATAAAAGTATTTTTCAAATAAAACATGAAATCCAATTTCTATTTTTTATTAACGCATTCATATCTGTTGTAAGCTTATTTAAAAATATCAGCTGTCAATCAAATATTGTCTGCCCCTTCTCTATGCCTAGGCATGGAGGTGGCGCAGACAATTACTTTCACTCTCCATTCAACACTTCCCATATGTCACTGCTTTCCACACATTCCCCCATTATCTACACTGTTTGTGTAGCCAGAGCATGGGAATGGACAGTGGGTCCCCCATTCTGGTGCACAAACAAGAGTTTGATATGATGCAAGGCTTGCCTTAATAACAGTGCCCACAAACTGGCTCCTACCTGCTTGTTATAATTTTGAATTCGCAGACTGAAGGAAACAAGAATCAAATAATATCTTTGGACAGACATAATATCAAAGGCTATTTTGATACTAAACTCTACAGTTAGTATAGCTATGGGCATATATGGTTTGTGTTAAAACCGTGGAGAGGTGTGTGTGTATCTTTTCGCCTCAGTTTTAGGTATTTATTCGATGCTGGTGAAATGTGGAAATTTGGAGCAAATTTGTGCCTGACAAATTTATAGAACCATAAATACTTTTGTCCATATAGTGTATGTTTCCTTACCCTAGCAATGTGGTACTGAACAATTCTGTTTCACGTCCATCAAGAACTGTTTGAGAATTTGAGGAGAGGAGCAGGATTAGATTGCTACTCAGACACCACAATTTCAAATCCATATAAAACTAAACAATCTCTCAGCCTCTCTCTGGACAAATTCTACCTCAATAATAACAAGCAGTCAGAGCTTACCAAGGCAGACCTTCCACCATTTAACACTTTCTGCTTATTAACAGGTGAATGGCATTCTTTCTTCTCTCAGTGAATGCCAGAGGGAGATATTACAGCATACCCTGCCAAAAAGGGGATCTGCAGCAGTAAATTTTAACAAGTCTGAAAGATGTTGCAGTAATGTTTATTACTGATGGAAAAGGAAAAGAGAAAAAGCTTTTACTTTCACAAACAATTCAGCTACAAATCTATTGTAAACATGTCAGCAAATGTTTTAATATAGTCATATCAACTGACTGCATTATTTTAAAAAAAATCTAATTTTAGGGGGAAAACATTGAAATGTATGTAACACCAAGCACATTAAATACTTGCTTGACAGGTTTTTATTTATTCATTATATAGTGAGCAGCCTAATACAAAATATACTGAAAAAAAACCAAAACAAGCCTCCTTTTCTATGTTTTACTCTCAGCTGTACAAATTCAGATATGTGACATGTTCTACGTTGACAGCAATTTATAAAACAGGTTTTGTACCAGTCTTGAAACATCAGAAACAAGTTGGAATGCTGTTCAAGAAAAAAACCTGTAGCACTTTGGCTTTTTTGCACTTGCCACTAATCTCTTGGAAATGAACCCTTATGAGTCATGCTTAAGTGGTTGTCTCATTACATGGCACTACATAAACCATTCTTCATTTATTAGCAGCAGTGTAATCATTTACTACTTGTTCATCAGTATTGACAGACGAATCTGGGGTATTTTGCTTCGTAGACATTTCACAAATTTCTACTAGAAATTCGCGAAACGGTGAAAAATTCGAGAAACACGCCGCGTCTCATTTTGGACACATTTAAATAGCACCTTTCAAAGCAAGGCTACAAAGTGCTTTACAAGGACAAATTTTTGGATGCTGGTGTCCATTGCGCCCATTTCCCCAGGCGAAATTTTACTGATGTTTCAGGTTCAACCATAGCAGTCATAGCTGCAGATTCACTAAAGGTCAAATTGTCGCCAGCCTTTGCACACTTCATGTCACTTCGCCAGGCAAAATTTTCCTGGGGTTTCACAAATTTATTCACCCACAGCGAATTCCCAAGATTCGCCGCAGGTGAATAAATTCACAAAATGCCAGGAAAATTTTGCCTAGAGAAAATTCACTCATCACTATTCATCAGGTTCAACCATAGCAGCCATAGGGGCAGATTCACTAAAGGGCAAATTGTTGCCAGCCTTTGCACACTTCATGCCACTTCGCCAGGGTGCCAAATGCTAGTGATATTTCGGCAGTGTGAGTGTTTCAAAGTGAAATAATGCTAGCGATCGCTTCTGCCTAATGAAACTTTGTTGGTCCTTATTGTGCTTAAGTCAATTTAAATAGGCTGGAACATTAAAGTCATATGGATGTATCATTATTAGAAATGGTGCAAATGCTTGAATTGGCCACCTTTTATTACAAATGTCCCAGGAACCTGAATAAAGACAAAAGAGATTCTCTAATGCCCTACACATGAGTCCACCCTAAAATGAATGTTCCATGCCCCTCAAAAGTTTGAGTTAAGAATTTTTCAGGCAATCCCTCTTAAAAAACAAAAAGTCGCCAGCATTTTTGTATAAAATGTAAAGTTTGGTGATACCTTTTATTGGCTAACTGAATAAGTAACAATTGCAAGCCAGCATTTTTACAACTTTAATGCATTTTTGGCAGACAGGATATGATGTAAGTGACATAAGATTGAGGAAGATCTAGCATAATTTTAGAAGTTCGCCTGCTCTGAGGTGGCGAAGTCACTCTAGCAAAAGAGGTAACATTCAGTATAATTCACACTTTACTGAAGTTGCAGAGTAATGACCGTTCGCCAGAGTGAATAGAGTGCAAAAGAACTCTACAATGGTCCCGTTCACTAGCGAATTGTCACCGACACTGGTTAGTAAATTGGTGATGTACCTGCGGATGTGATTGCGTTAGCCACATCTGCCCCATAGTTTTTTACAGGTGGTACAACTGTAGAGGGACAAGTCATTGCTGGAGCCCTGTGAGCCAATATTCATCATTGTTTGGAATTACACAGGGGGGACCAAAATGTTACAGTTGAATGGGTTACCACAGTCTTATGGGCTTATATTGTGTTCCTACAGTAACTCTGAAATTCTACATTGGACTGATGTCAAGGTTGTCATTGATTGGGTCTTTGCATCGTTTGTCTATCAAGGTTTAGAGCCAATTCAGGCGAATCCATTTATATGGCCAATGAGACAATGGTTTGATCCAAACAAGGGATCTATGCACAGGACTACATCACCTGCCTTGTTGGGCAACTGTGACATCCTTGCCCTCTAAGATATTTCAATAGACCAGTAGATCTTTCCACTCCTCAACTAGATATTTGTTAGCCAATACATAAATTTGGCCCCATGCAAGGTCCAATAAGCTAATCATCTCAGTCAAGAGTTGTGAGTTTACATACCCTAGCAGAATTTATGATTTCTTAACCATTTTTCATGGAATATGAATGATAACACAAAAACTTTTCTTTCACTCATGGTTAGTGGTTGGCTGAAGCCATTTTAAACAACTGTGTTTCCTCTTTTTAAATCATAATCACTACACAAACTACCCAAATGACCCTGATCAAAAATGTATATACCCTGGTGATTTGGTCTGATAACATGCACACAACTTGACACAAAAGGTTTAGAATGGCTTTTGAAGGTAACCATCTTCACCTCTGATCTCTTTGCTTGTAATAAGTGGGTGTTTATAAAATGTCAATGCCTTTCTGGACTCCTGACAGACCCTTGCATCTTTCATTCAGTGCTGCACTGATGTTTTTTTATTCTAAGTCATGGGGAAAGCAAAAGAATTGTCAAAGGATCTGCGGGAAAAGGTAGTTGAATTCTATAAAACAGGAAAGGGATATAAGAAAATATCAAAGGAATTGAGAATGCCAATCAGCAGTGTTCAAACTCTAAAAAACAAGTGGAAAATTAGGGGCTCTGTTGAAACCAAACCAAATAAAGCTAAAATTTCAGCAACAACTGCCAGAAAAATTGTTCGTAATGCAAGGAAAACCCCACAAATAACGTCAGCTGAAATACAGGACTCTCTGAAAAAATGTGGTGTGGCTGGTTCAAGATGCACAATAAGGAGGCACTTGAAGAAAGATGGGCTGCATGGTCGAGTTGCCAGAAGAAAGCCATTACTACACAAATGCCGCAAAGTATCCCACTTACAATATGCCAAACAGCACAGAGACAAGCCTCAAACCTTCTGGCTCAACGTCATTTGGAGTGATGAGACTAAAATGTTACATTTTGGGCACAACCATAAATGTTACATTTGGAAAGGAGTCAACAAGGCCTTTGATGAAAGGTACACTATTCCTACTGTGAAACATGGTGGTGGATCACTGATGTTTTGGGGATGTGTGAGCTACTGTACAAAGGTACAGGAAATGTGGGCAGAATTGATGGCAAAATTAATGAAGTAAGTTATCAAATAATACTGGAGGAAAATGTGCATGGGATGTACTTGGACATTCCAACATGACAATGATCCAAGACACAAGGCCAAGTCAACCTGTCATTGGCTACAGCAAAATAAAGTGAAGGTTCTGGAATGGCCGTCTCCTCACCTCAATATCATTGTGCCAATCTGGGGAGACCTCAAACGTGCAGTTCATGCAAGACAGCCCAAGAATTTACAGGAACTGGAGGCTTTTTGCCAAGATAAAGAGCCTCATCCACAACTACCACAAAAGACTTCAAGCTGCCATTGATGTTAAAGGGGGCAATACACTGTATTAAGAACTGGGGTATGTACATTTTTGATCAGGGTCATTTGGGTAGTTTATGTAGTGATTATGATTTAAAAAGAGTAAACAGTTGTTTGACAATAAATGGCTAGTGATGGGCGAATTTATTCGCATGGGGCGAATTTGCGGCGAATTCCCGCGATTCGCCAATGGCGAATAAATTCGTGAAACGCCAGCAAAAATTCGCCAGCAAAATTCGCCCCAAAAAAAAAAAATGAGTCGTGCGTCGTTTTTTGATGCGATGCAGCGAAAACAACGCGACACGCGCCGAAAGCCGGAAACGACACTACGCGCGTCGGAAACGACGTGACGCGACGCGCGTCAAAAACAACGCGTGACTCGTTTCGCTAATTTTTTCACCAATTCGCGAATTTCTCTGAAAATTCGCAAATTTTCCGGCGAAGCGAATCTCGGGAGATTCGCCCATCACTATAAATGGCTTCAGCGAACCACTTACCATGAGTGAAATTAGTTTTTTATCACTCATAGTGGGACATTCACTAAGATCCTAAAAATCGCCAGCGCAGGCTTCGCTAGTGTTCGCCGCACTTCGCCAGTTGAATTTTCGCCAGCCAGTGCGCAAATTCGCCTGGCATAAGGGTGCGAGGTTGCGCAAGTCTATCTACTTCGCTAGCGTAAATTCGCCAGAGCCGGTGTTAGTGAATTTGCGAAGTTCCGATTTTACCTCACGCTGGCGAATTTGCGCTAGCGTTAGACGCTTCACGCTTTAGTGAATTTGCCCCATAATCTCTGAAAATGGTTAAGAAATCATAAATTCTGCCATGGTATGTAAACTTATGAGCGCAACTGTAACTCCTTCAATACATTAAAGGGGTTCCAAGTAACATCAAAAACATCATGTAACAGTATATTGTATGGAAGCTGCATTCTCAGGTCAGCAATGCTATTCTATTGAGTGTTTAATATTTGACACTTGTTCCCTTGAATTTGTCTTTTGTTTATTAGACAACATATTGCCATGAATCCAGCTACAGTATAAATTAAAATGTAGGAATTTTTGTCAATCCACTAAACCTAGTTCATCTGCTCATCTGGCAGTATCCCAATAATGGAGAGTTTAGGGTACTGATGCGAGTGCAGTGAGTATTTAGAGGGATACTTAAAGGCAATGCAATCTGCAGGTCCTTGATAGCCCTGTGTTTATGAGACTAAAATATATTAGGTTATTCTAGACAAGAAGACAAGAAAATAATTTGATACAGACACAAATACAGTACAGATCACACTAAAGAATATGTTTATATGTATTTCCTGTAAATAATAAATTTTTTTTACACTTACAATTTCAGTAATTTCTTATAAGAAGTAATGTCCTCCCAGTTTATAGATAATTCATTCCTCAAACTTAATCCCAATGCTAGAATAGAGCAACAAGGCTAACCAGTGATGATTAATATTATATTTTTCACAACAAGTAGGCGGGAATCAATATCCAGTACATTGTGAAGCAGCAACTATTTGTCATCAGATTCCATTTTAATGATGTAAAAATTATAAATTGGACCCTATAGTGTTAGCAAAGGGTTTAAACTACTTTTAAATCCTTTTTAGTCCCCACATGATGCTGAGTTAAATTTTCCATGAGTTTTTACCATTCAGACTGTTTTCAAGAATGAAAGCCTGTTATGTTTAGGGTGCCAAAGTTAAGAAATATGGATGCACAGAGTATCTAAATCTCGCTCACACAAGACTGACAGGTTGCAGAAAGATTGGTAGGCTTAATTCAATCTTGCCAAAAGAAGATCTTAATTTGCAACTTGGGCTAATTTATAAGTCTTGCATAAAACAAACATATATAGTGATTCCCCAGTCCTCCCTTATGTTCATACCTTTAGGGATATCATTGAACAATATTTGGAGAAGCCTATTAAAATACTTCTTTCCACCACCCAAAGGAGCAAATTTACAAAGTTGCTAACACTAGCTACTTTTAACCAGAAATCCCATCTGGCGGGAGATCACCGATTCACTAACATGCGTAGACGACAATTCGGTAGCAAAAGACCATAGTTAGCATTCGTTCACATGCCATCACCAGGTGACTTTTCGCTCTGGTGCCGTAAATTCTCTAAACTGTGAATTTAACTGACTGTTATCTCTTTCGCCAGAGTTTCCTTCGCTACCTCAGACCAGGCAAACTGCTGAAATGAAGCTACATCTTCTTCAATCTGATGTCAGTGACATCATATCCTTTACCCTGGAAAGTCATAAAAAGTATAACAAAAAACAGGCGACTTTTCTATTTTTAAAGCGGGATTGCCTTCAAAAGTCTGAACTATTAAAGATTTTTATGTGAACATTTTTTTAACAAATTTGATGGACTTGTCAAATATAATTTATGGTGGGCTCATGTCTAGGGCATTGGAGGAGCTTTAATGTCTTTATTAAGCTCCCTTGGACATTTGCAGGGTTGGACTGGGCCAACAGGACACTAGGCTCATGTGGGCTCAGATCTGCACCCAGATCTGCTTCTTAATGCTGCGACCCTGTTTGTCTGAGGACCCGGCAAAAAAATGTTGCGAATACTCTGCGCCGTGCGTATAAACGCTGCCCCATGGGCATGTACACATACAACACATGCAGAGCAACGGCATGACAGGAAAGGCTGGAGGAGGGCACTGGCGCAGTTTCCCCAGTGGGCCCCAGGCCCTCAGTCCCACCCTGGACATTTGTAATAAAAAGTGGCCAATTCAAGCATTTGCACCATCTCTAAAAAGACATGTATACGATTTTTATGTGCCTCCCCTTTTCAAATTGACCTACACCTAAGATTAATAGTGAATTCTCACTAGGCACAAACAAACACTAGCAAATCTTCACTATGAAATGCTCACACTAAAGAAGTATCACTAGCGAAAAGTCCCCAGTGTTCTTCGCCCAGGACGCAACCTCACATTTTAGTGAAATAGAGTAGTGAATTAGCATAGTGGTAATGAATTTGCTCCTGGTGAAGTGGTGTGAAGTGTGCAAAGTGGGTGCTTCACTTCTTTAGTGAATCTGCCCCAAAGTTTCTTGTCCAGAACAAAGCTGTTTTTTGTGTTGATTTTTTATCCTGCACAGTCAGACCCCTGAAGCATATGCAGTAAAGACCTCTTGCGACCCTTAGTGTTCCTGCACTTAGGTACACGGGTCTGAAAAGGACCCCGTAAATATTTTGTACATGAAATATAGGGATGTAAAAATCACACATATACATATTTATTGCCAATAATGTGAACATTGTGCTACTCAAAATTGGAGAAATGGCAGGCATCAATGAATAATCATTTTATAATATCTTTATTATCACAGTCATACAGATTAAAGGTTCAGATTGTAATATTGCAATATGTACCAATATAATACTTGTGAAAGCTCAGGTTAAGATGCACAGCAAAAGCAAGCATTGCAATCATCTCAAGAGGTTCATTATGAGATTGATTATGAGATTGATTTTTTTAGTTTGAGAAGGGAGAATCATAAGAGTATATGTGTGCATATTGCTCTGCATTTTACACCAGAAAAAGATATCAAACTTATGTAGGACTTGTTGGACCTCTGGTAAAGAAAGTTTGGACTTTCTATCAGAAAATAAAGACAGAGTACTGTATGTTATGTTTGTGCTTAGAGAGAAGTCAGGACATATCAAGCCACCTTACTTTACTTATTCTATTCAGTTCAATGTAACAGGGTACAAATAATTGTTGCCCACCATCATATTTATATTCATTTAAAGGTTGGAAGATTAATACTTTAGTGGTTAATGCTAGATTTCTGTCCATGGTGTAACTGGTAAGAGCTGCTCAGTAAAGGGTAGTAATATATTGGGTAAGTTTTCTTAGCTAGCAGCGGACCTATGAAGCATTGAGGAGTTCAAGGGTACTTGACATGCTGATCCCTGTAACATCTTATTGGAGACACTTTTCTCCAGTCATGACTCACTTTCAAAAAGGAGCCAATTGTATTTCTAATAATGGAATGTGTATTGCTCTTTCTTTTATTGCAAGTGCTGCAGCAGATATTGAAAAATAGTTGGCACTGCTGAGAAGGCAAACACCTCTTAGTTCATACAACTACTTCTTATTCAGCAAACGTTGTAAAGAAAGAGGCTGCCTGGCAATTTTCTACATAGTTCTACTGTATGAAAAAAAGAATAGTCTCTAAAAATTATTCAGAAATAACCTTAATCACATTTTCTTCTATAGGAGAAGAAAATGAAAGTTAAAACACTAGCGCTCGGTTAATGAGAAAACATTAGTTACTATAATAGTGATCGTATTGCACATATTGATTTATGGAGTAGAACTTTGTTTAGAACTATCACAGATCAACACAAGCAATCCCCATGAAGTCACCTTACAAATTAATTTAAGCATTATAGTGTTGAACTGCAATATAAGTTAATTAGCTGTGTGAAATGGTGTGTTTCCAGTTGACAATTTAAGATAACAAAAAGCAGCAGAGCAAGTGTTTGTATTAGAGAAGCCAAGACACAAAGAGAGTAGTAAAATATACTTGGATATTGGAAACTGAAAGGTCGCAGCTTAGAAATGGTGGAGGGAAGCTGTGGAATTCATGGAAGGGAACGTAAATACATATACTCAAAGGAGCAATAAACACGGTATAAATAGAACAAGAATTCTTCATATACTAACTTTTTCCCACCTGATATTGATGGGAATTTCAAGCCAGCTGCCTATAAATGGTGCCAGGGATTAAGTAGCTGGGACCAGCTTTCTGGGGGTAAAGCAGCACAGGACACAATCACAACTCTTGAGAGTGTAGTCTTTTTTTTGGCAGTTAATATTCATTTACAAAAAATAAACAAACAAAAAAACTGTTGTTTTCCTAACTAACCAGGAGTAGGCCTATCACCTGTATCCAAAACAGAGAAAATGAAGGAAAACAAAGACCCAACCTTGTAGTGATTCAAAATATCTCAGGCAGCTTCCCTGTGTAATTGCACTAGACTGGAGATCTCCCTTTTGGCTTGAGTCTTTTTAATTATCCCCCTGAGATACCTCACAGGTAAACCTAAAACCTCTGGGCTGGACTAGCAGTCCTGAAACTCGATTAGGAACCTGGGAGATATGTAAGCTCCACCCTGGACTTTCCCAGGTATCCTGACAACACTTCACCAAGTAAAAGGAGTTGAGGTGATATAGAAGTCAATGTGAGCTGCACTGATCCTGTTGGACCTTTATATTAGCAATTCAGATTTTTAGATGTTTTCAAATTTTTTTTGCTAGCAGTTGTCCTAAAACCTCAAAGTTTTCAAGTGATTTTTACGCACCATTCATATTTTTTCACTGTTCGTACTTTTTGTATTACAAGCTTTTAACAACCTTCATGGCATTTGTGATTTTAGAGAAAATTAGTTTAGTGTAGGTATTTACTAAATTTCTCAAATGAATCTTTTTTTTTTGTGAAAAAAATAATTTGAATTTGTATTCCTCTAAAAATTTTCCCCTTTAAAAACTCAACTATAAGAATTTGAGATTTAATAAATAGGCCCCGTAATTGTGTCTTAAGAAAGCTTTTAATACCACCTTTAATAAATGGACCTCGTAGAGGGGAAAATTCATTATACTGTTATAGGATCTGTAACCCAGAAACCCATTATTCAGAAAGCTCCAAATTATGGAAAAGCCATCTCACACAGACCCCATTTTAATCAAATAATTAATTTTTTTCAAAATCATTTTTCTGTAATAATTAGACAGTACCTTGTTCTTGATTCAAACTTAGATATGATTAATTGGAGAAAAAATGGAGATGAAAAAATCCTACTGGTTTTAGTTAATGTTTAACTAATGTTTTAGTAGATTTACAATATGAAGATCCAAATTATGGAAAGACTCCTTATCCAGAAAACCCCAGAATTACGGATAACAGGTCCAATACCTGTATAGAGATCCTCATTGAATTCAGTAATGAACAGAAAAGAACTGTAAACATATTGTTCTCTCCAGCCATTTGATATGTGGGGAGAGAAAGCATGGGATGATACTGGGCACTCACACTCCCAGTACAAACAGGGAGAAACAATGAATTAGTGTAAAATAATGTATTCTCTGTCTTTTTTTTAACTACAACAGTAAATACATTTTTTTATAATTTTAAGTCAACATTTTAAGTCAATTTTAAATGTAACTCTTATATAGAACATATATTTATGCATCCATGCATCCATGATCCATTTTTCATATCTTCTTTAAATAGTTCACCTTGGATTTATTCCAAAATACATCAAGGATAAATTTTCATTTCTATAACACAACCTAATCAGGATCGCCTAGGTAACTTGCATTCTAAGTAACATGCATAATCACAGGTTATAATTCATTACAAATATTGAAGTATCTGACTGTATTATAAAAACAAGTACCCAAATCTGAATACACATGCACTGGTGCATGACAGATATGGTGTGCATGGAATCCAACATATGCTGTATTAATGAACGTAAGTTTAGGATCAATGTATGAAAATACATAGAGGGGTATCTGTTTTTTACATTTTCATAATGTATGCCATAGATGTATTTTCACATCCCACCCAAACTTCTGTACTAACCTAGGAGCATGATGATACGATGATTGCTCATTCGAATATACCAGAAGAAAGAGGCAAATGGATGTTTAATTGAAAGATCTTGAAAATTCAGTTTCGGAATATGCTAAAAAAATTATTTTTAAATTTTCTCTTTGTTGTTATTTTCTAGAAATGTGTCAAAAACTCAAGTTAGAAATTAAATAAATCAGCCCTATAGTCCTTAACTTCTCACCACTGATAGACTTCAAGAGAGTTATTTATTAAGCTGTAATCTAGCGAAATTCGCAAACTGGCGAAAAATTTGCAAAACGGCGCGCTTATCTTTTGTGACGCCATATTTGCGGTGCGCGTTGTTTTCAACTCACGTCGCATCATTTTCATCGCGCGGCTCGTTTTTTTTTGGTCAGGCGAATTTTCGCCAGGCGAATTTTTGCGGGTGTTTATCGAATTTATTCATCAGCGGCGAATCGCGAGAATTCACCCATCCCTACCCATGACCTCTGCCTGAACTGGCCACTCTTCTGTCTCACCCTCCGGTACCGCGTTTTGAACCACCAGACTGTGAGTAGGATCTCTGCCTTTCCCCACAGCAGAAGTCCAGGGGCCAAAAAGGACGTCGGTGAACACCAGGAGAAGCTAGGGCTCTCTTACTTCACTTTACTGGTAGCCCAAGCAGTTTTAGGGCTTCTAACACCTGCAGTTCTGTGACACAAAGTTGTAGCACAAAATCTATGAGGACAGCAATGAGTACATATTTAGTAGCATTATTCGGTATTTACATACATAAATTCTAGCACCAAGCTTCACCCATCAGTAATTGAACCGTGCATTTAGTTAAGATTCTGAAGTTTCCAGTCTCAAGTCTGGGACCTTCAAGTGTAACCTAGATGAGATTCAGTAGTCACTAAGTCACTTGAGTCCACAGCTCTATGGATGATATATCCAGGACTCTAATCCTTTTAATTCTCCTTGGTGAAGCCTCAGGCTACACACTAGCTAACCTGAACCCATCTCTCACTCCTGTTGTAAGCTAATACAGACCTACTGTATCCTTACTAGTGATGGGTGAATTTATTCGCCAGGGGTGAATTCCCGCGATTCGCCGCTGGCGAATAAATTCGCGAAACGCCAGCAAAATTTCGCCTGGCGAAATTTCGCGAAAAACAAGTCGCGCGTTGTCTTCGACGTGACGCGCAACAAAAGTCGAAGTTGACGCGACGTGCGTCAAAAGCGTGCCGCGACTCATTTCGAGAATTTTTCGCCAATTCACTAATTTCTCTGGAAATTCGTAAATTTTTTGGCGAAGCGAAACTGGGGAGATTCGCCCATCACTAATCCTTATGCTAACTTCACCTATGAGACCCACCCACTCAAAAACGACCTACACTACACTAGCCTTCACCTTCTAGGAAGATGGAATTCAAAGAAAGAGGCAGAGCAAATGTTGGCTTCCCCTTTTATAGGACAGAACAATATGTCTGGTTACTGAACTGCCAGAAAATAATTCAACACAGGATAAGGAAACAGCTTCCCATCCATATCTTATGACCACACTTAGGTGTCCAAAACTTTAGGAGACTGCCTAAATAAAGGCCACCTAAGCCTTCAGTCCCCTAAACTGGTACTCATCTTTTTTTTAATTCTAATGGCATGGCTTTTGGTGTGAATATTCAATCCTTGCACAATGATACTATCATCAATATATTGCACAGGTATGGGATCTGGAAACCTGTTATCCAAAAAGCTCAGAATTACGGAACAGCCATCTCCCTTCAAATCTATAACAATAAAATATTCAAATTTTTAAAAAATTATTTCCTTTTTCTCGCTAAACCTTGTACTTGATCCGAACTAAGATATAATAATAATTTCTATTGGAAGCAAAACCAGACTATTGGGTTTATTTAATGTTTCAATGATTTTATGGTAGACTTAAGGTATGAAGATCCAAATTATGGAAAGACACCCCAGGTCCCAAGCATTCTGGATAGCAGATCCCATACCTGTGTATATATATATACAGTATATGTCTTTGAAACCATTGGAATTAGTTTCTAAAATAATAGCAGAATGTGTTAAATATTATGTAATATTCAGATAACTTTGTTTGTAACAAATTTGCATGTTTCCTCTATTTAACAGGGTTTTCCTTTCTTTGGGCTTCTAACTGAGATATGAAATGCTCAGAACACCATCTGAAAACTTTCTGCCTTTTGATATAATGGCAGTTCCATTACAACAGTAACTTCCTGAGTAATTAAAATCCCCAGTGATTATGATTTGGCACGTTTGTGCAGCTACTTCTGTAGCTGCAGCCTCTTTCTTTTCATTTATATGAGAAAGCATCCATCAAAATGCAATCATTGTCAGCAGTTGTAGTAATGCTATGAGTTTATATACAAGAAATCTGTGTCAGGATACATTCACTGACAGCCTCACATTAAAAGTTGATGGACTGCTAACTGCTGCTCTTTTAACTCTTTGTTGACATTTATCTTGAAAAGATACTCCTTACTGTATGTACAATATATTTTCTGTCAGTGAAGATCCATGATTTTTTATCCAACCCATATGGTATGTTCTTAGTTTGATACATGTATTTTCACATCCCACCCAAAGCTCTACACTAGCCTAGGAGCATGACACTAAGATGATTGCTCAGTTGAATATGCCAGAAGAAAGAGGAAAATGTATGTTTAAATGAAAGATCTTGAAAATTACATTTTCATAACATTTTTATTATTATTTTTTCAAACTGGCATTTACACTGAAAGCACATGTGGAAAGTAGCATGTGGAGAGAGCCAGCCAAGATAAGACAGATATAGAACTATGGGGGGCAAGTTCTGAGGAACAGTGTCAAAGTTTGCCTTGCAGTGTTTGTTCCTCTCCAGGGTACCATCTGTCTGAAGTGTTCTGTTCTTCCTGAGTTTGTTTGGCTTTTCTCCCAAAGTCTGATGCATGCTGGAAGGCTAATTGGCTCCTAATTAAGGTCACACTACAGAATGAAAATAATCAAAATACCTAAACACATAATGGTCTCTTAATCTGCTTTCCCTGAAATTGTACATTCTTTCTGCAATGCATTTCCATTTAAAATATTATTATATTTAAATTAATGTTATAAAGAAATTGTTGGGCATGCTGGTTCAGGTTATGAACATGCATTGTTTTAGACTTCATTGAATACAATTGAATGGGTGGGACTTTGTATTGACAACATATAAAAGATGGCTGATCAAAGTATATCAAACACACTGCAGTAAAAAACAGGACTTTCACTTCAAAGTAATATTTTTATACATAAAATATAGATTCCAAGCTCTTCTGGTGCAGTTCTTGATGTGAATGGATAGGCACACACTTTGAAGTTCTTTGTGATGCCATATAAATATAGGATAATAAAATAATGATATGGATTTTCACTACTATAAGACTGCTGTGCCTCTGGGCTCGTATTGCAAGTCCTATACTCCAGGACCCAATTACTAATTCTTTCTCAAGCTATATTTGCCTTTTAGAAAGAAAAACACATGGTGCACCAAGAGAAGGCATTTTATATTAAATATACAAAACCTTTATTTTGTATATTTAAAAATGTAGCATATAATATGGAGATAAAAGTACTCATATACTCAGAGGAGACCATATACTTTACACATTTAGTATCCCTAGTCTTCCTTCTCAGAAGCAATCTGATCCCATGCAGGCCTTGAAGAATCTATAAATACACACCCATAAATTCCCAAGGTTCCTTATCCAATCTACCATTGGATACATACAGAAAGTGAAACCACATCTATCAGGTCCATCAGTATTATTCCAAATGAGTAATACATATTACAGAATATATCTATGTCAATAAAAACATGACAGTTCTCATTCTCTATTTAAAAGTCCATATATTCCCCTTGTCCTTAATTGGTAAATCCATTAAGCTTCATGTCATGACAATCTTTATTCAAAATCCCCCTATCTATAACCTGAAACGTAACCCCAGCTATGTCATCATGCATGTCTATAAACATTTTGCTGAATTTATACCCTTCCTATCAATCTCTTATAAATATACCAAATATCTAGTACCTGCTGCATGTGTGATTTTACCTAGGTACTGGGTCTACAGTCTCATGTCAAGTAAGTTAAATGTCCTCTGTTTTACAATTAAAATGTTGCTTAATTTCATAATAAAGTACTCAAATATTTTGGATGCTTTAAAAAACTTACTCCTAAAACAACTATTGGAACTCCTACAGCCTAGCCATATTGGGCCCTATCTTGTTCTCTTACACCTATTTAAACCTATATACCCAGGGCACTATATTTATATCTCACTTAAAGACAAAGGATAGGATGTAGTGCAAAAACTATTTTTAGAACTGTGTCATGTAAATGAATCTCCAATATATCTAAATATAGATCATAGAGTATCTACAAATCCTTGCTCACCTATCCCATAGAGCATCGCCTGCATCCTATGTTGAGCAAATGCGCCATTGGCCCAAACAATACCCAACCAGGATATCCTTGAACAAGAAAGTAGGATGCCCACTACATGTAAAAGTTAATTCCATGAAGCAAGCACATGAAACATCAATCTAAAATAAAAAATGAATTATTTTTAAAAATCTGACTGTTTAAATACACTTCCCATTGTATTCAAAGATTTTTCTCAATTGACAAAATGAGTTCAGACACAAAAAAAAAATCAAGATTGAAGAATTGTTTGCTTCAATATTCTGGTACTGTGGTAAATAAATATGATCTCAATTATTGTGGGAAATAAATATATATACATTTTTATACATTTACTCTCAAGAATGGAGGGCATATTTACAAAATTTGGAATTTATAAAAGTTCAAGTGTTTCAAACTATTAAAAAAAAACTTGAATTAACATGGGCAACGTTTTTCTCAATTGCCAGTATAAAAAAATAAAGTTGTATCTAGAAAATGGTGATCATGTTTACCCAATTTATTTGCTATTGGTTTAAAAAAATCAAAAATATTTTTCAAAAATGCTAGTTTTAAATCAGCTTTTGAAAATGCACCTCTCATTGACTTCTGCTAATTGTTTTTCAGTTTTGCTGTTTGTTTGATAAATTCGAAAAATATGAGGACAATTAGAATTTTAAATTAATTGTGGCTGCGTAACAATGAAACCTCAGTTTTACATATAGTACCCTGATATGTTTTCCTGGCTTTTATTCTGTGTTTTTGCAGTCCCACCATAATATAATTCATAATACATTTCCCAGATTTTCAATTTTCCTGGTTTTTACACCATTATGTTCTGGTCACTACAGTATTACACCATGGAACATTCAACTCATGGAAAAAAAATATAATCTCCACCCATTAGACTATGCAGTTTTATGATAGTTGTATCTAGTCATTACAAGGTCTTGCAGCAATTTCTTACCACATAAGGACAATGCCATACAGATATGCCATTCAGAATCAGTATTGTTCCATGAGAGCTGCGTGTGTGACCTTTAAGGTTCATACATATGTGTGGATTCGCCATTCTCCCTAATGTAGCTTGAATATTATGTTAATTAGAAAATAACAATTCTGGCATGTTACACAAAGAGACCCTTCTTTATAAAAAAAGTACAGCAGTTCTAGGCCCTGGCCATTATCATATACTGTATCTTTCATCAGAAAACACTGAATAAAAATCAATGAAGGAACTTCTTTTGATAAATACAGAGCTGTCCCCTTATACCACAGCTGTTCCAATTTCCTCTTGATAAATGGTGACCCTATGCATTTTATTATCTGGTTAAAGGACTCTTCTATGGACTGCTGTCTCTGCCTTTGAGCCTGTGACTGTGGCAATTAGCTGCTGGAAACCTGTACAGAACAAGTAGGTTTATAGATTGTTTTTTAAGGTTAAGAATTAATATATTGAATATATTACAAGATTATGTATTCTTAGCCTTGGTTGATAGATGCAGCTATAGTATCCAGTATAGGCTGAAATTAAAGTTTCTTTATGCACAATGCTAGAAGCAATTTGCCTTTTCATGCTCAGGCATTTTTAATGTGGCAATCTACTCAGCTTGAAACAAATGTGTCCCTCCAGAGTGAGATTCTTCTGAGGAAGACATATTAGGTGTTGCATGACTATATATTTCCTTAATTTGTCCTCCTCTCTTGTCTGTATCGCATTTACTTTGTTCAGCCAAAATATGCTTTATTTTGTGCTGTTTCAGCTCCTTTGTACTTAATGTAGCTGAGAAAAGTCAAGCTTATTCTTTCTGCTTCATATATCACCAACAACAGTGGCCAGATAGCAGAAATGATTATCAATAGGAGGATGATTATGCCTGGTAATGATGTATGAAGCAAAAAAGTTATAATGTTATCCAGCAACATTACTTTCTGCAGACTGTACAGAGAAATTGATCAAAATTGGTACTTAGCTCAAGCAAATATTTGCACAGCTTCAGTATTTACCAGCTGTTGTTATGTTTCTTGTTACATAAAGCTCTGGACCTGGCCTAATTATTTTGGCATTCTATTGCTTTTAATGAGAGGTATAGACACTGTGTCATGGTTCTTAGCCAGAACATATAATAATAAAAAGGACTGATATACATTGACAATGAATACCCTTAGACTGCACCTAGTATCAGCAAAAAAAGGTGTGCGATTGTGTACATTTTTTAATATTTTTATTGATTTGTATGCATTTTAAATGGGCAGCACTCTGTTGCTAAATATATACAGTCTCCATAAAATAGCTACTGCATTCTGCAGTTTAGTTCGGCACTCATATTGTAAGATGAGCAAATATTTTTTGATTTAGCAATCTGATATTATCAATACTATCAACCTGTATTTATAAAGAGAAAACATATTTCAAAGTACTATATAATAAATGGGTGTATAGATTGCACATACAGATTACAAATGATACACAAGGCCCTGCTCAAAAGAGTTTACACTTGTCTTCCCTCTAGACTAATGATTGGATCTCATAAGGGTCCAAGGTAGAATTGTTAGGAGATGACTACACTACAATCCTATACAGGCCTCATCTGGCAGAACTTCCTTCCAGGCCAGTTGACAGGTGACTGAGCCCTGAGCTGATATCAGTCACAGAGACCATTGATTTGTCCTGATTTTGTCTCAAATTCGATTTGGAAATTATCCAAACTCAATACAAATTTTAATTTGAATTAAACCTCGAGTTTTGATATTTATCAAACCGTGGCTCTTTAAAAATGTGAATTTCACACCACCTAAAACCTGCCGAGTTTGTGTATACTGTAAGTAAATGGGAGAGGTCCAGTGACCATTTTTAAGCTGTTAGTAGCCTTTCTGACATTCAAGGTTTTTTCTGTAAAAAAAAATTGATTCCAGTTTAGTCTAATTCAATTTGAATTTAATTTGAGTATTTGGTTGTTAATATTCATAAAAATTTTAGATTCATTTTTTTTTATTAAATAACCCCCCAGTCAAATTTCAAGTATATTTAAGTTTAATAGAGTTAAAAAAAACTCACAGGAATTTTAAATTCGACCTTTGATAAATGTGCCTCTTAGGTGGTCATACACCTGAAGATCCAAAATGGGCCAGCACATACTGTAGGTGGTCTTATTACGGTGATTTGATTGGCCTTTGAGCCAATGATCAGATCATAACAGAGCCCAATGCAAATCATTGGGTTGATCAAGCCAATATGGGTCCACATCCCAACAGAATTTATGATTCTGCTCAATACATATTTGCACAATTTTCAGCAAGATTTCTGTCAGTGAGGAAGTTGTAGAGGGCCCATACAGATAAACTGCTGATCTGATCAAAAAATGAAAGTGTTTTAATGTAATAAATATACAATGCAGTATTGCCCTGCACTGGTAAAACTGCTGTGTCTGCTTTAGAAACACTGCTATTGTTTATATAAATAATCTGCTGTGTAGCAATGGGGGCAGCCATTCAAAGGAGAAATGGCCCAGGTTACACAGCAGCTAGCAGATAAGCTCTGTAGAACAGAACAGTTTTATCTATTAGCCACTATTTAACCTGTGCCATGTAGCCTTTTTTCAATTTCCACAATTGCTCCACAGCAACTTGAAAACTATAGTAGTGTTTCTGAAGCAAACACATCAGTTTTACCAGTGCAGGATAACACTAAATGATATGATCAGTACTTTAAAACACTTTTATTTTTTGGTGTTAGTTACTTTAATTCTCAGAAGGGATACCTGCCCACCACGTTTTAACTCAATTAAACATTACTCATTGTTTTAGGCATAAATACATGATAGTGTTGCTTTAAAGGAACATTAAACCCTATATTTATTTTGTTTTCCCTAGAATCAGCCACGAATGCTATAATAAGGTAACATGTCCACTGACTCACCTGGTTGGTGTCCTCCAGTGGCCAAATTATCAAGGAAAAATGCACTTGACTTTAATGCATTTGCAGTGAGAAAAAGCGCCCATTCACAATGCTTTGGATTGAGAAAAAACCTAGAAGGAATTCTTCAATGTAAAAATAATAATTTAATGTATAAAGTCTGGAGTGACTGGATGTCTATCATAACACAACTGAATACTACTCTCTTGGTTTCCACTGATTTGTTTCCAGGCAGTAACCAATCAGTGACCTGAGGGGGGCCATAACTGTTGCTTTTGAATCTGAGCTGAATGCTGAGGATAATTAGCAAACTCCCTGAACAGTTATGTCCCATGTGGCCTCCTTTATAGCATTGACTAACTCAGAGTTATAGAGCTGAAAAGTAGGAAGTAGTGTTCTGTTCTGTTATATGAGTCAGCTGATCACTCCAGCCTTCACTATATTAGAAACCTTTTTTTTTATTTTGCACAGCCTATCTATTTACCCCATTTTTTATTTTTACACTGAATTGTTCCTTTAAGAATAAAATAGCCATGATCTTTAATGGAATTGAGATTGAGTGAGAAATATAGTTGCTCATAGATTCTAATATATTTTGCTACAAAACAGTTGCCATGACAAAAAAAATCCCCATAACAAAAAAGAAGCCCATAGATTTTAATGCATTTCTTGAAAGTTTTCAGCAGTTTCGCAAATTTTTGGTGAAATGGGGCAGATTTGCTCGTTACTAATGTCAAGGTATTTTTATTCTTAAGTGTAAGGGAAAAAATCTACATTTGTGCATTACAAATTTACTGAAGGAAAATAAGATGTTTACAATTTTGTTTTTCCCAAGTAAGATGTATTGGAAACAAATATGTTGTCTGGTAAAAGCAGGAGTGTGTTGGAAACTGTAAGCAGTACTTCAAGTCTTGGCAAGTGCTATATATAAAATTATTTTGTTTATGGCAGCACTGCTATGTGCCAGTGATTTAGCCACTTGTTCTGACGAGTCTTTCTTTGATGTATCCATCAAACCAACACCCCCTTTGCAATTAAGCCCAAACACATCAGAACCTCTGTGCACTTGTTTCTTTGATAATATTCTTTCTTGTGATTTATTTTTCATTGTGGCAGACAAAACGAAATACCGTAGCCAATTAATGAGTCGTAGACTAGTTGCTATGAAGTGAATGTGATATTGGAACTCCAATGCCCACCGTGAAGTTTTTCAAGATATGAGCACCCAGTGCTTAGACAAGTCATTAGAGCAGATCTCCATTGCTCTCTTTTGCTCTTATGTGTATATTCTGGCCTGTAGGTTTTATATCAGAGAAACAGTACATATGTAGCCAAAGTTATCCCCAAACTTTAACCCTTTCGCTGCCAGCCATTTTGTCCAAAACGGAACATCTACTGCCAAG